>BRZM01001968.1:0-101572 GCA_033238685.1 Lates japonicus
TGTGTGTGTGTGTGTGTGTGTGTGTGTGTGTCCTGTCTTTCAATTTAAGAAAAAAAATCATAAGATATGATCATAAAAATCATCACAGAGAGTAATAAAATGACAGACATTTTCTTCCCAGCTGCAGTTTAGCTGGGTCAGATTTGATAATAATTATTAACCGTGGCCCAGTGGTTACTAAGTACAGGTCTAACAGCACATGATTGAATACAGAACATTTCTATATTCTTATGACCTAAGGAGTTTACCAGATTATCATTTAATTTTCTGAGCAAATTCACAAGACTGTAATTATATGGAAACCCAGGAGTTCTTCTACCTGCCTCCCTTTTCAGTCACCCTCCTTTTGCACCCTCATGACTTACTATCGGATGTGTTCTCTGGTAGGTAATTATCATGCTAAGTTGTGTGCATGTGTAATAAAGAGATAGAGAGAGAGACTCATCAAATGACTCTGAATGAGTGAGTATGACCTTGCTCTGCTTTCACAATTAGAAAGAGTACATATAAAGTAGATGCCGACACAGTAGAGTTCTGCTTCCCAGCCTGAACTGGATTAGTCCAGACAAGCTGATGGGTTTCAGGGCCAGCTTCAGGCGGTTTTGATGCTTAAAAGCTTCAGGTTCAAATCAGGTCCAGTTATTTTCAAATGTAATTTATTAAGACATTCCTCTATTTTTCTGTTCTTGTGGGGATCAACAGGTCTTATATATATCATGCAGGGTTTAATGTGGGGGTTTGCTGCACTTGTGTGCCAGACTGTCCCACCATAAACAGAAATTGTAATAATTTCACAGCCACAAAGAGGCAGGATTTAGAAATTTTAGAGATTACATCTGACATAAATGTGGGAGTGTCAACTAACAATCATTGTAAGTTTAGCTATGTGGCTATTCCTTCACAGTATGTTTCACCAAACCAAGGGAATACTATAGAAAACATTCACAGAGTTACATCAGCAGCTGGTGTCTGTGCCGGGATTTGATGCAACTGATCAAGGCTCAAATATTATTGCTGCTCTTGCACCCTACTGGTGCTTTGACTTCAAGGACATTGTCTATATATAAAACTGTGCTCAGGCATACCGTAAATACTGCTGAACTCAAAAAGACCGTCCCCAAAGTCGCAGACACTTTGCTGGCAGCTAGTGCACAAGTGGAATATGTGATACACACAGGTCTGGTAAGGAAAACACTGCAACAAAGGGCAGACACTCAGATTAGCACTGAGCCCTCAATCAAAGATTTCTCAGTAACTTAAGATGCATGTGTTCATTATGTGTCCTACAATATTAGTTTGCCGTCTTTGCTTTGAAAAGCAAAGCAAAAATGATCTGGTTCCAGAGCAAGCAATATGAGGACATGACCTTGGGCTCTGGGAAACTGTGAGGTAAGGTATTTTTCACTATTTTGTGATGTTCAATAGACTAAAAGATTCATGAATTTTCCCAAAAAAATAATTGTCATTTTTGATGTTGATGCTGTGATTGCATAAGAGCTGAGATCATCAACAAGATGAACTCCCCAAAACTTGGTTTTTACTTTTTTAACATTCAGTCAGTCACACAAATCTTGCATGACTTGACAGTTATACCACTGTCTGTGGGGCCCTCAAGGTAGACTTTTCATCTGCGGAAAACCAGAGGAGGAATTGATGAGGAGACGCTGAGCGGGGAGTGCTGAAGAGTGAGAAGCAGACAGAGAATCTATCTTATGAATTCACCTAATTTATGGTCACATTTATAGTGGCAAAAGGCCTCGTGACACGCACTGATTGTAGACAGATATGTATGTGTGTGCGCACATACTTACACGCGCACCCTCAAGGAAAAATGAGGTTATCTGGCTGTGTCAGCCCTTCTCATCTTTTCTCTCCTCTACTTGGTCTTTCTCTTCATTTATCTGTCTGCTATCTACTCCCTCGCCCCATCTCATAAACCTTTGAGTTTCTGTTTTGCATTGCAGAGCTCACATCTGAAAAAGAAAATATATTTAGACGAACAATAATATGTCCCTTTGGGTGAATAATAATATACATGACTCGAATATGACTACGCTGCTGAAGCAGGCTCGGCAGAGAATATATCTTGTTTAATTAATTTTGCATTGTTCTGATATGACTGTGGACACTGCAGTATATTGCTGGTGCAGTGAAATTATCTCGAGGTCAACACTGAAAGTTGTCTGAGGGCAAAGAGACACTAGGCGTGACGGAGCTCTGGGAATGACTCTGCAAAAGCTCTCCTCTCTCTTTCTCTCTCTGCCGTCTCTGACCTTGTGTACCCTCCGGTCTGGTTTGCAGTGTTAATACTTTGTTGTCAAACGCCTTGTTAAGCAGACTGGAGGTTACAGTTGCTAACTGTCAGATGATTGGGAATTTTATATGGCAGACTGGGGGAAAAAAACACTTTTTTTTTTGTCACAGTGGACTACATAGATAGCTGACATTGATTCCATTTTCTCCCATGTCTCAGTCCTGGTTTGAGTATTTCACCGTACACCCTCCTCTCACACATCTCCTTTCTGACTTGATCGCAGGTGTTTCAAAATCGGTAAATTGTTTATTCAGCCTTGTCCCAGCTCTCACATCCTTATCACTACCCTGTGTCGCTACCATTTAACTTGCTAAATTGCCATCTTGTTTTATTCCCCACCAATTTTATCCTTCATCATTTTTTCTCCTTCACAGTCTCGTATCTTATGAACGTCTCTCCCCCTTCCTATTCCTTTATCTGTATTTGCTTGTCAGTATTTTTCACCTCAATCCTTCTGTTCATCATCTCCTATTTCGTATAAATACCTGTACTCTTCTCTTACCAATCCTCTCTCTTGTTCCTCTTACATTTGGTCTCCCTGACTTTATCTCTTCCTCTCAAACTGTCATTTTTGTGCTTCCCTCTCTCTGCCGTGTGTGTGCTTTTTCTGTCAATTTTCTCCATGTTTAAACACCCATTTGCAAGCCATTATTAAATGATTGGAATCATGGAGTGCATGTGTGTGTGGAGTGGAGGTTAGGTGGTGCGCGGTGGTGCCTAGATCACCTTGAGAATTCAATTATATCCCCATTCCATGCCGTTAAAAAGCACAGGCATTGACACACACACACACACACACACACACACACACACACACACACACATAACTGTGTCCTGTCTAGTATTGCAGACTCCAGTGCAGAGAAATTTCGCCCGGTGGGATCGATCTCCGGACGGGCGTTATTGGATTTCTCAGATGTGTTCCAACGCTCTTAAAGGTCACCGCTAGAATGAATGCCACCAACACTACACCACCAAACAGGTCTATCGTTTTGTGGGTTTGAGTGAGCGCTCGTGTGTATATATATGTCAGACGCAGATTAAGAGAGAGATGGGTTGAGAAAGCAACTGGGGTTGTATTTTTTGCAAACAATAGGAGTGTTGGTAAATGTTGTTTGTATAACTGTATTTGTGCAACATGTGCCCCTACTTTCAGAGCACAAGAATATGGCAACTACAGCAGACTTGTGTCATCTCTTGAGATACAGTGAGCACCAGTCCATGCTATAATTTAAGGCCAGTGAAATCAGCGCTACCCTTTGAAAGCATTCAGCTTTTGCAGAGTTGTAAAGGATAACATTGTACTGTGCTGCCTAATTTCCACTAATACTTTTGGGTTGAAGGAGCTGCCATGATAGCTTGGTGTGTTGTTTCTGTGTGAGTTACAGAAGGAGAATTGGACTTCAGTGTCAAGTTATTATAGTCAGCAGGAAATAAATAACCACAAGTAAGAGCAAAATGTGTATTTCTTGGGTAACAAACTGAATTTAAGTGGGTTTACAGCCCAGTACATCTCTATGTTAGTGTTTTTCTCCAGTTCTTAATTCACTCACCGGGTTTCCCTTGCCGTTGTGGTTGCGTGAGTATGGATAGAAGGAACCCAGCTGCATCCAGTGAAGACACATTTCATACTCAGCTTTATTAAAGAACCCACATATGTCTGCCCCCGTCTGAAAAAGATTGACAGACAAAGACTCTCAGTGGATGTGTGTGTGTGTGTGTGTGTGAGAGAGAGAGAGATGGACAGAAAGAATAAAATGTGGGCGTCAGGTTGCGGGTGAGACTGCAACGAGCACTCTCCAGCCACAGGATCCAGGGTCACACTACTTTTGGTGCAAGCATCATGTTCCTGAAGTGTCCTTGAGCAAGACACTGCCAGAGTGAGGGATGTTGCTATGTGTCTAACCCTGTGGTTGGGCTGTGGGCATGCAAATGATTTTCCATACAGGGATCAATAAGGTGTCAGATTATGGCAATTATTATTAGACAAACTGAGGAGATCAAAGAGGACAGAGGGACAGAGAGACAGAAATAGCAACAGCCTCAGGGACAAAGAAGCAAAGATAGAGAAAGACTGGACCATGACTACTCAATTAATAAGTAAATTGTATAGGTCATGACAGATAAGCACAGGGCCTCTTGGTTGGGGTGGGGCTTGTAATGACACGCTTCACATTGTATCTCAAGATGTCCTCTGATCAAAGGGTCTAGCAAACAAAATAACATCACTCAGGCGGCTGTAATCTACTTAGTGAGGACAAGGTCACATCAATAAGATTATGCCTTGTCAAAACCAAGATCAGATGATGATACTTACGTAAGGGATGCCAAACAGACTGAACTCCATCATGCCTGTGGAACAAAGGAAAATTGGGAGTTACGCCAAATTAAAGATTTACTTTTCTTTTCTGTGTTACACAGTTTTCAAGCACCCTGTTCTCATGAGCATGCAAGACCCCGATTTTGTCAAATTACTGATTACAATTTAAACTCTCATCACCAGTTGTGTGTATTAAGTTTTAACCCAAAGAGCATTTTTACATTATGGTCATATATACCTATAATGGATTTGTAAAGCTGGTCCCAGCTGGCATTGTTGTCTCCCAGCCAATGTCCAGCCCATTTTCCACTGGAGGGGTAAGTGGACCTCGTCACCACTATGCCTCTTTTACCTGTCACATTCAGCAGGGCACTGCACAGAAAGAGGGATTTGTCTTACACAAATAACACACACACAAACACTGGTCATTGGCAGAATGCATTCGCTAGACCCTTACTCTAACCTTAACCATCACAACTTAATGCCTAGCCCTAAACCTTAGTCTAACCATAACCCAGGTCCCCATGAAGCTGTCAGGCCCCACAAGTATAGTGAGGTCCCAGTTTTCAGACCCCATGAATATAGTAAAATAAACCGACACACACACACATAAATTAGCAACAAGCAGAATATAAAAATGTCTTCTTCCTCCTAAATAAAGTACATTCATTTTAGAGGCAAATTAACCAATTAATTGTGACTGTTAAATTCAACACAGCGCTAAAATGAAATCATTCCTTTGCTAAAGCACCTGGGCTCAAGGACCAGTGGTGCCGAGCATCCCCAGGCCTTTCTTGTAGCTAACTCTGCAATATGGCCTCCCTATGGTAAGAAGAGAATTTTACCACAAGGACCAATGAAGGTTCACATTGGTGATTATTATCGTAAAGATTTGATGAGACCATATTTCTGTGGATAGCTGGAAGATATCAGTTATGCATCTCCTGTGGCTGCATTTTCTTCCAGAATGTCATTGCAGTGATAGGCCCTGCTTTCCCTTTTCTCTTCAGCTACGTCTAATCTAAGTTCTGAATATGTAAGATTGTGATTATTAAATTAACTTGTATTCTTTGCACAATTACGAATACACATCCACTTACTCATAGGTGGGCTTGGTGTGAGACCAGCCATAGAGGTTATGGACGTCATAGTGTCTGACTTTCTTTCCATCACTGAGTATCTGCTCGCTGTTCATGCACAGAGTCTTATGGTTTAAGCCAAGATGTTTGGACTCCAAGGCTTTAGAGAGGGCGCACAAACACATAACACATAACACAAACACACACATATAATCCTTTAAAAGCATACTGCCAGTATTGATGTCATAGCTTAATAACCTCATTATAGCATTAGGAGAAAAAAGAACTGTGCGGCATGTCTTACGTGGCATATACGGAGGGTTCTCTAGAAGTGGATTACCAAGACATTTCCCCCCAACTGTGCCGTGGACAAAACTGGCAGGTTCATTCATGTCCTACAGATGAAGACAAAGAGTAGAATGTGGAAATCAAAAGAAATCAGGTTGAATGAGAATGGACACAAATTAGGTCACTCTCAGGTCACTCACAATCCAGAGGCCATCAAACTTCATGGTATCTGTATAGAAATCCTGGATTTCTCGATGCCACCACGTTGCTGTTGTATTGCGGAAAAAGTCAGGGAATGCGGCGTAAGACCTGTAAAGCTGGAAATGGGACAGTCAAATGATCAGGAAATGAAACATTGAAAACAAAGAATTTTAATTGTGTCCCACTGCATTTCCTTAAGTATGGCATAAGGAGCAATTTCACATGCTGTGTATTGGTAGTTGTAATGTAAAGCCATACTGCCCAGCACGTCAGAGGCTAGGAAATAATATCTGTCACTGAGGAGAAAATGGAAAACACTGTACCTCTACTTGTGTATCCCAGTCCAGAGATTCATCTACTGTGATGTTAGGGAAATCTGGCCAGACCTGAAAAAAAAAGAAAAAAAAGAATCATATCACCACACACGATGCAAAAGCCATCACTGTGTCTGTTAGTTTCCGTCTCTTTTAATCAATACATGCTTGTGTGTTTTTTGACTCGTTTGTTTGGCCACCCATTCCCTCTTACCTTCCCCCACACAATTTCATTACTGATGTTTTCGGGCCATTTGATGAAGACATCCGCAGCTTTTCCTCTCTCAAAGGCAGGGTAATAAACTGTCTCATTGCCTGAGATGGCTGGATCCTGGAATGAAATACACACCGTGCTTGTGTATGTGGTAGTAGAGAGTGTCTAGTAATTCAGCCTTCACAGATATACTGTGAGATCTTTATTATCACTATATAATATTTACACACGCTCTATTGTTGAGTGTCCAATCATGTGACTGTATCAGTAGTTAACAATTGAAGGTCATTACCAGAATGAAAATGAACCTCATGCCTTCTCCTCTCATGCGGTCAACCAGGGCAGGCAGGTTTTTAAACTGTGAGTCCAGGACAAAGTCCAGCTGACGCTCCATGTAGTCAATATCTGCATACTGTACATCCTGCACAAGATACCAGTTAAAACTGAAGTTAAACTGATTTTGCTTTATTGATTTAAACCAGCACATAGCATTAATTTAAAGAGCAAATTTTTTCTTTGTGCTTTATGCTATCAGAACAATAAAAAAAAAGGTTTTTTGTTAACACATGCATTTCACTTTAGTCCTAGAATGACTATTTTCTGCATATTCAGCTCCCAGAACTTTACAGAGCTCATAAGCTGTGAGGATGTAATTAAAGCCTGAATGAATGGATGACTGCTTTTTATAAAAACAACCTTCCTGTCAGCAGGTAGGGATAAACAATTACACATTTTGCTACAAAGATGCTGCTAATAAATATGGAAATCTGGTAAGTCTTTCTTAACATATGGCATGCTACACATGAGATATGAGAGAAGTGATACTCTCATTTGCTTTTGGCTCTTCTCTCTTCCAGTGAGGACAAAACTTCATCTGCTTTGGCTGCCTGGTGTGTCTGTGGCAGTTTAAGGTTGGTTAGTCTCTAAAGCTAGCTGATGTGTGGCCTTTGTAAGTAGCTGCATTTTCTGCCTCTTTCATTCCAGTTAATGATGCAGGATTCTTTTTGGCTGGCGTCAGCTCCTTGCAGGTTAGGGCTTTGTGGAAGCATATTCCAGGGATCACTTGATTATCGATGGAAATTCTTATATTCTGTTCTGCATAATGAAGAGGATGGGATTCTGGCCTGTTTCCACATGGGATATCTTATCTTGGTTAGACACAGTGCTCTCACAGATGAATATTACTCTCTTTTTTGTTACAGATTTGGTTATTTTCGCACAAATATTATTTAAATGCGAACCTCATATTTCACTGTCAGAGAGAGTTACTGGTTCTGGTACAAACTCAAAACATCTAGAGGATGAGAAACCTACCATTGAATGGATTTCAAATGAAATTAGAGGTCACATTTCATCAGGTTAAACTGGATGTACCCAGTGTAATCCATAAAGTCAATGTCTACATTTTGCTTCATTCCAGTAACTTCCTTTATCTAATTTAGTTTTATGCAGTTATTGTCCGCATACGGTGAATCATACTGTAAAACACAGGTAGATACTTTTAGCTCAGTCTATTCCACTGAGTGCATGTCTCTGCACTGTCGATGTACAAGAAAAAGATATCAGATTGCATTTGTTTGGATGAGAGCAATGAAAATATTCCTTGTGCCATGGCACTGATTGAATGAAATCACTGTCTCTGCAAAAGCAGATAAACATACTGGAATGTAATTGGATAAGATGTACGTGGGCAGTATCAGCATTGTTCCTGTAACATTCTGTTACAGCAGATGACATTTATGAAGTTGTGATACATGAGGTTTAATATTTTCTATCACAAATAAACTTAATGATCCATTACTTCCAAAGCGTTATTGATCCTTCTCACTTTACAGTCTGTTGACAGTGACAGAGACAATTATTTAAAAGCTGACACGATGTTGCCCTGTGTTTAGATTTGGTTCATTGAAACCTGAATTTAACTTTGGATGGGAACATATGAGTTGAACATTTGTGTTTTTTGATTGTCAATGTTCTTTTCTGCCACATGATCAACACTTATTTGCTGTTCTTATCCTTAATTCTGATATCTTAAAAAAAGTCCTCATCTGGGCACTTACGTAGGGTATACCCGCTGCCTTCATATCTCTATATAGGTCTTCTATCTCTTTGTCGTTGGCGTAACCATAGCGACAGAGCTGAAACCCAAGAGACCAATAGGCAGGTAGAACAGGTCGTCCAATCAGCTGTTAAGAAGAAAAACAAACAAGGAAGTCAAAACAGTTCAGCACAGAAAAAAGTAGTTTTGCAGCAAAACGGGACAGCATCCATAAAGTGTTTGTTTGATTGTGTGTGTGTGTGTGTGTGTGTGTTTAGATTGGCTAAATGAGAGAGCGCAATGAAGCGAGGAACTCCCAGCTGCTGCAGTCCATCAACAGCGGCCCAGGGCCAGACACAAAACACACACACACACACATACACAAAGAGGCACAGAAACACACACAAATACACACAAATACACACAGTTACACACACAAACAAACCAGAAGTCCAAGAAGACTTACTGCAGTGTACTCCTGCACCACCATCTCAGGCGTAGGTCCCAGGACCATGTAGAAATCCAGAATGCCTCCCAGAGTTCGGTAGGTTAAAGCTGGAGTAGGCTGGAAAGTCACATCTGGACACAAAGCAAATAAGACATTTAGGTCCCTTGAAAATTCATATAAAGTGGTATGTGTAAGTGTAGACAGGCAAATGACATACTGTATCATAAATCATATGATAAAATAGATTTAAAAGGACATTCATACCAAATGAGCAACTCAACTCTGTCTCTCAAAATGAGAGATGTATGGATATAGCAGTGTGTGTGAATGTGTTATGCATAATAATTTTTCTATGTTTTTAGAGTGTGTATTGCTGTTCAGTATGCAAATATACACAAGTGGATATGAGTAGAGAGTGCTCATTGCACTGTATTGGCCTTATATAAGACTCCCTGTCAAAGGACATGTGCTCAAAACATGGAAAATGGCCTCACTCATTAATACATAAATGCTCACTGCATATGTAATTGAGTGTGATTATGTGTACGTGTGTGAGGGTGCTTAGTTGCATTTGCATATGGTATATGTGCATGTGCTGGCAATGCATGTGTATTCACAACCATGTATGCGACTTTGTGTACATGTGTGTTTGCATGTCTCATCTCTCACCCATGGCATTGCTGTTTAGCAGTAGCACACCATGAGCATCGGTGGTGGTCTCCAGGCCCATATAGAAGGGATGCACTCCATAGCAATTCATCTTGTACTGTAGCAGAGATACAGAGAGTGAGAAATCAAAGGGAAAGTGTGAGATGGGTGAATGCTGGTAAAAGAATTGATCTGTTTGTACAAATGTTGGTTTGTGTGCCACTTTATTTATTCATGAGCATTTTTTCTTTACATCTGACAGGGCGTTTCTCATTGTATTTATGGGTATGATATAATGCTGCTGGAATACAGTCAATGGTTTTCCCAGATGTAGGGAAAAATATTTCTACAGCTATCCTGTATACAAATTAATGTGCACTGGCGAAAACATTTCTTTAAAGATAGACTTCATAGTTAGTTATAGCACCCAATGGTGCCCTCAAATCCCCCAAAATTTTAAATTAGGCTGTAAACTGGCCTGAGTTTAAAGATATCAGCAGAGAACAGGGAGGGTTATTGGGGGATTTGAGTTGCTGTCCGGATGGTATAACAAAATCAGTAAGTCCTAAATGTAGCATACAGAACATTAAAAGTAATGACAAAACGGTAGCTTGGTGGTTACCATACTCCACTTGGCAACTTATTAACAGAGCGGAGCTTTTGGTGCTTTGTCAAAAGTTTATGGTTTAGAACTCATGCCTAATCCATCCTCTTGTGTGCCTAAAGGCAGTCATTAAATTTTTTATTTCAATTTTCTGTGACAGTTCATCACATGTTAATGACCATCTGTCTGTCTGCAGATGTACTGTATGTTTGCATTTGCTTGCATTGATTTTATGCATGCATATACATTAGTGTGCTTCAGCAGTTGTGCATATGTGACAATATATTGTTCTAGTGGGAGTGAGTTGAGTTTCACAGTGTGGACTTTATGAGCGTTCCTTCTGTTACCACTGAGAAGGTCCCATGGTTATCTTCAGTGCTTAGATGAGAATGGGACTCGACAGAGGGGGTGATGAGGAACAGATAGAAAGGTGGCGGGGGACAGGAAATCTGCCACTTTCACATGTCACCGTCCTGCTACGAAAACTCATGGGCACGTCACACTCCATCAGCCTCCTGCACTTCTGGTGCATAAGAAGTTGTTAAACCATAATATAATGGCTCTGAGGACTGTCCCAGTCTCTGTGTTATTGTGGTTTGGATGTGTGTGCTTTTCTTGCTATGTGTGCGTGTGTGTGTGTGTGTCCTTGTGGCCTCGCTACATGGTGTGACAGCCTGACTCAAGAAGAAGAAAGGTCATCAGCTCTTCCAAGCTCTTCTAACAACGAATGACAGCCAGCAACTGAGTTCTCTCAGTCTCTCTCTTGACTTTCCTCACACATTCTAGGTACATTAACATGGACTGCAATAGCCTGACTATGGATATTCTTCTAAATAAAACAGGATTTGGATTAAGCAATTTACTCGCTGCCTTATAAAACTTTCTATTTATATTCTCCCTCATGTTCTGTGGCACACAGCCTAGTTAATAACTGAAGCTCTGATTTCCCCTCAACTATCAATTATTGAACTTTAAACTACATCTTTCTTTCATGTTGCTTCACCTGTGTATCCTTATGGCTACACCTGTGCCATTAAGAAACTGGGTGCCCATAATTATAATTATATGTATTGTGCTATGTTATTACTTAGAAGAGGCCGCCACCCATAATGCATGTTATTATGTAACTTTCCTTTTGTATATCAGCCAGTAAGAGCTCACAATTGACTTTCAAGCATAAACTGATTTCTTTTTCTTTTTAAATTGGCCAACATTGTAAGCAGCAGCAGTGACTTCACTGGTCCAAGTCACGGGCAAGACAGTGGTTCAGAGCCATGTCATCCCATCTCTATAATTTCTTTCTAATTTTCATCTGCTCATGCTTTTCCTTTTTTTCCCTAGACTCTCATTCCCTTGCTCTCTAAGGGCCCCCATAACATTTGTCTGAACCCTGTGGAGCTGTCTTGACAGCTCAGCAATTAGGCTTGATAATGCTGATGCAGGTGGAAACCTCATCCTGTCTGGCCTTGACACCGGTAGGGAAAACATGATGACACTCTATAACCGCCGTTCATATCAACAGCACCACATCAAAGTGGCACGAGTGGGAGAAAGACAAGTTCACATACTGTGCAGGAAGGTTGTTTACATGTCACCTCTGCAGTCTCTAGTGTGTGTGATGTTAAAGACATTCAGAGCAGGGTGCTCTGGTATATATGCCATAACAAGCACAGAATTGGTTTTGACGGAACATGCCCAAGCTTTAAAAAGGAGGGAAAAACTGTTGCTGCTGTAAACAATTATTTAGCTCAATGTCAAACTTTACTCATGGATATCATTACTGTCAAACATTCCTTCAAGTAAATGGTATGCTAGTAAAATATTATCAACAGCAGTATGAAAAAACTCTCTGAACACCTGAAACTCTTTTCATTTTTCTGCTTCAGCGTGGGACTTACACCAGGAGGCTGGTCCTTGGAGAACATACCCCAGGTGTGATAGTTGAGGTTGTGCTTATAGGTGGGATGCTCTGTCTCTCCAAAGCCGTAGACAAACTGTGATGACAGTAGAGTAGACACTTGGATGAACATGTCTGAGAAGGTAAAACCTGGCACAGATGAGTCCCAACTGAGAAAAGTGACAGAGGATTAAATCAATGAGAGAGGGAGAGACAGTGAGAAAGAGAGAGAGGGGAAGAGGGAATTATTGTCAAAGGGAGTTATTCACAATATGTTTGACACAAATAAGCATAATAACCCGTAGGAACTGCAGGCATCCCTTCAACATACTTCATAAATTTTAATTAGTAAAATTTCAACTGACACTTCTAAAAAAATACGGAAGGCTTAACTACAAAATAATGTCACCCTTGCTTAAAGATATGGTTTGAAAAGACTCTCTGACGCTCGACTGCTTCATGTGACATCATCACGACTGCTGAACAAGAGGAAACTACTTTAGGCACTGATACACAGGGCAACTTTCCTGAGCATATCTGATTGGGGAACAGTGCCAGAGGAGTTGACTCAGCATTGTTACTTTTATCTCACAGGGGGAAAAAAAGAAGGTTCCTGTCTGGAAATAGTTGAAATAATTTTTTATCCAATGTCTTACTTTATTGCTTGTTAACAGGAGCCTCTGTGCTCAAAATTGGCTAGTGAGTGACTGCCCAATAGTGGCCACTTTAAGGGACAATGAGAAGGGAGAGTTAGACCATGACAGACCTAAACCTACGAATCAATAAATAAATGAGACTAACATATCCAAATTCCAAAAAACAACAATCAATCCAAAACTGATGGCTGAAAGATCTAGAACACAAAACAACAGCCTAAGGCCACCTAAATCAGTTGAAGCAGTACAATTAAAATACTCACATCTTGGTTCCTGTGCTTTTCCTTATGACCTTGATGCCGAATGGGTTGTTTTCAATAAGGACCTTGTAAAGCCTCTTGTTCTCATCAGTCTCTGGAACAGCAGGAACCGTCAGCGGCACTGGAACCTCATAACGATATGTGGCTGGGTCCCAGATCTGGAGAAGAGAAGGTGATTAGTGTGTCAGTGAATTTGTGTGTGTGTGTGTTAAAGCAGAATAGGTGCACTGAAGATAAGTAAAACAGTCAAGGAAAGAGTGTTGGGAAAGACACTGAGAAAGTCAGGGAATGTGCCACTACTGGAAGAAAAAAACTAATAAATACACACCTTGAACTGCAGCATGTCACCGCTGTGGTAATGGACCTCAACACGGAGTGTGTCAATGTCAGGTGACCCAGGGCGACCAATGCTCCTGTGCTTCTTATTCCGAGTGATATCAATTTTCATGCCTGAGCTAGTTTCCTGTTTTCCTGTAACAGTGTATCCATAGTCTTTTGGATAGAAGCACCATGGAACACGTTCAATGTTGCTTGGCTGAGCAGGGAAATAAAGGAAAACACAGGGATTTTCAGCGTATAGAAATAAATTGCATACAAACCTTGACCTGCAGCATGAACGTGCACTCAATATTGTGTACAGTAACTGCGTGGGAACATCATCGGAGAATCTCCTCACCTCCCAGATGCAGCCTCTGGCCTTGCACTTAGCCTCATCTGCATGCTCCTCTGGATAGCAGTCAAAGCGCTGGTACTCTTCTGTTACCAGTTCCCACCGCACCAGGTAGGTCTCCCCCAGGGTCAGGGAGAGGCCACTAAGGAACAGAACCTGTGTATGTGACGAAGAGTGCAAGAAGAAAAAGCAGGGACAATACAGTAGTTGTTAATCCAAGGATGCCACTGTGGTAACATTCTTCCCAAGCTGTCTTGGAGTGTACAGTCTCCTTATTCAAGTAAGCACAGACATGCTTGCTTGAGACAGAATGTGTGCTCGACGTTGCGTGTGCTATCAATTAAGACACAGCTGTTAATTTCCCTTGCTGTTTCAACAGCCCCTGCCGGGAATTATGAGTCATTCTCACAACAAATCTTGGGGAGCCCCTTGCACTGCAGTCACTACAGTCACCATCTGATGCATCCTCAGCTGGTGAGAGGACATCGAGGATATGTCTTTTTTTCCCACCCTTTTATTTTGGAATCATGCCTCAGCAATTCTATTGTGTAAAATGCATCATGCAGGATGCATTTTAGTAAGAAAGAAAAGAGACTGCAAAGGCAGGAATGGGCAGAGGGATGAATAAAGAAACTTAGGAGACAGGGAAAGAAGAGAGTAACATGAGGAAGAACAGAAAGAAAAAAGGGATAAAAAGAGGGCACAGGGACTGGAGGCACAGTACAACAACAATACAGAGGACAGCAGGGAAATGGTTAAAAAATGCTATCAAGTCAAAAAAAAAGAGAAGAAAGAAATACACTCCAGTGTGACTCATATATTGTAAAGTACTGTTCTATTTGAGTGTATATCGAACTAATGACGTTTGGCGGCTGTGAGCTATATTCAAGGCCCAGTCCGACTAGGCATATAAAGACTGATGGACATGACAAGCTAGAGTTTAGGTTTAACAGCACATTTACCCTTCACCCCCAGGAAATGATTACCACTGAGAGTCATTTGATAAATGCATGCTTGCGTGTGTGACCAGAAAGACCTTGAGGATCTACACAGGCACAGCTACAGCTACAGCTACATACACATGAACATGTGCACACGCAAATGTACACAACCGCACAAAGCAAATCTCTATAGTATTACTTAACTGAACCTCTTGATACTTTATAGACTCTTGGCTTTTGCTCATAACCCTGGGCACCTACTGTTGAATCATTGGTCTTAGTCATTCTTTCCCACTCTTTCTTTCTCTTTTTCACACACACATACACACACGTTCACGCAAAGCTTTTACAATCCTCACCTAATGTAAACTGTTATCATTTCTTATACTTAGAGGCTAACCTTGAAATGTACAGTAATGGTTTCATTCCTGGTCTTATTGAAATAAATGGCAGATGCCTACATGGGTAACCACTGCAGAACGCATCCACCCTGAATCTATCCAGCAAGGTTTTCCTTACAAAATGGATCTACTTAAAAATGTGTATGGGAGTTTTTCATGTGTAAAGACTATGTAGAGCTTATTAATCCATTATTTATTTATTCTCAAGTACTCAAACAACCCGCAAACAATAGATTGCTTTCACTTATACAACTTATCATTCCTAAATGTGCAGATTAAAAGCCATTTTTTCCGATCATAAAGTTGATACGGTAAATTTGTTGGCAAACAGTTGCCTATTTACACATCCAGCACACTCGGAGCAACATTAGTATTTATTTCAAGTCATATTATTGGCCACCTGATGAATTTTTATTTTGTATTTATTCTGTGTTTGGTGAGCGTGTGCGTGTTTACCTCCTTGGCTCCATCATACTGTATGTTGGTGTTTGGCAACACCGTGGTAGAGTTTCCTTGTGCTCCGTTGCGAACATGAGTCACAGAGACGGACATAGGAGGAGAAGGCACCCCGAGCACAGTTATGTTCTCAAATTTAAGGTTGTTTGGGTCCTTGTAACCAGCATGGGTCACCTGCATTGTCAGCACTCCCTATAAAGCAGAGGGCACACAATTACAGTATGTGTCTAATTTTAATGCATTAAAGTAATTCCATGCTCTCAAATTATCATTGCTCATATTTACTATTTTTACACTATGCAAAAAAATACCTTTTTGAAAAAATAGGGGGACAGACTGATATATATTGTCTAGTCTAATGCATGTAACAGTCAGAGCTTACATAACTTGCTCTTATCAAGTATACCCGTGAAGCAACCAGTGTACAAACTCCCCAACCACATGTCAGTCAAACAGCTGTTCCAGTGGATTTCCTGTCTGTAAGCCCCCAACCCCAGTGTAATGCTAATGTACAGGAAGAACATCACGGGCATACATTAAACATGCAAGGCAATCCTCAGTGCTGTGTGAAGCAGGAACATGGGGTACTTGATCCAACAAAGCTTCAGCAGCATAACATGGATCAATCATGCTTAGTGTTCTGGACTGGGAGAGTCGAAAGTCTCTGGTGGTTTTGAACTTTGAACTTGAGTTCAGATCAGAAGGAATAAGTGGGCTGGATTTGAAAGCTGGTACAGACACATGCAAGGGAAACTTACATAGACTGCAGAGAACGTGTAGTGGATGTGGTTGCCACTTTTAACTGTGTCTGTAAAAAGAGGAAGAGATATTAATATTAATGATATTAATGTTTGCGCCTCAGTCTGACGCGCGAAATACAGTCACACAGTAGAATAACTGACCTTCACTTGTTAAAGTGTGTGAGCTAACTGGCAGTGTTTGAACAGTCACAATGACTCGTGATTCTTTGTGTTTGACAAGATAAGAGCTTCCGTTTGATGCTCATAAAAGAATGCCTGTAATGAGTGGTAATGACAAGATGCCGATGATCTTGTCTCACACTCACCAACACATTTGAACACACACACAAACAGGCACAAAATGAGAAAAGCAACAATACCTCGGGAATCTCCATCATCCCAGAATAGCTCCCCAGCTGCCTGGTTGTTGTCATCAAGAGCAACGATCAAGCCCATGGGGTTACGCCGACTAGAATTCAATGAATCAAATGGTTACTAAATGCATCTGTGCAAATACACAAATGTGAATTGCAGTAAATATAACAGAAGACACATTTTTTGTAGTGTTAGTCAAAGTCTTCAACGTATTGAGGTGATAACTGTGTGTGTATGTGTGTGTATACCTGTATGTAGTGGTGACATCAGGTCTCTGTGTAGGGAGGACTGCACCACCTCTGATGTGTAAACCAAGCTTGTCAGCTGGTAGAAACATATCAACATACGTTCTGCGGTTTCCCAGTCGTAACATCTGATTGGTGGGACAACATAATCTGTTAACTCACATAAAATTCCTCTGTGTCATTCTCTGTGGGCAAGACAATCTCTGTCACACCCCCTTCAAGATTTTGGACAGTGGTCATAATATTGCACAAGCCTGGGTTGGAAAATATTCGCTTTGGTCTTGCGTGAAATTGCCATGTCTACAATACAGCTTGACTTTTTCTGAGGCCTTGGAGCAGAAAAGCAGGGAAAATCTGTCTTTCCCATTGGTGTGAATAAGTCTGTTATTAGTCTGAGTCTGCAAACCTGCTACAGGTCCAAAGCTACTTTACAATCAAACACACTGAGCACAGGATACAATACTAACTGTAGAGTTACAACAGCACAATAAACCTATACATATAAATGATGACTTTTGGCCCTCTCAGCAATAAATTCCACTCTTCAAAATAGCAGATACAACCTGATTGCATAAGTTGTTGCATAAAGTTTAATTGCATAAGCTTACCAAAAAATTCAAAATGTAACGTATTGTGTCTTCACACAAATTATACATTGTTCAAAAGCTCTACATCTCCTGATTATCTATCTGTATTTCATCTGCAACAGCTGTTGACACAGAATTTGTTCAGACTTGTGGTAATGGCTCCAGATTGTTTTCCACACAAAAAGTACTACCACAGGCCTTATATTGCCTGTAACAGTGTATTTTGCATTTCTACCATTAGTTGTAAAATTACCTTTCAAACAGGACCAGGGTTATTGTTCTTCAAGCAGGGTTGAAGAACAATAATTGTATTTTTGTACTTTACAATTTTATTTTAGGTACATTATTTTTTTAAAATAAAATTTAAAAAATGAAAGTCATGCAAACAGGCAGTGACTGAGTCATTTAAGAAGGGTATGAAAAGTGTTATTTTTGACATTATAATTATATAATGCATGACTATGCTATTCTACTAAGAACCATTTATTTAAGAAGAGCAGACACATTTCACAGTGTCTTTCTTTCTCTTTCTCTGTGCCCCCTTCCACTCATTTCTCTGAGGGCCCAGATAGAGCACAGTTAATTTCTGATCCCCTGAGAACTGAATCTTCAGACCAGCCTAAAATAATTTGAAACTCTCTTCTCTCCATCTCCTCTCATTCTCCTTCTACCTACTTCCTTCTCCACATCCTGTTATTCTCTCTTGTGGTGCTCTAATTCTTTTTTTATCCCATTTCCCTCCATTCCCATTGAGGGTGTGTGTGTGTGTGTGTGTGTGTGTGTGTGTGTGTGTGTGTGTGTGTACGTGCACCATTTTACACAGTACAGTAGAGAATGGGCGTGTGTGTGGGCTGGAGTTAGTGGAGCGTCTATAAGCAATTTCAGATCTTATCACCCCCTCATTGTCTGCCTTAAGGAGGTCTTCTCTTGCCTTGTATTCTCTTCTTTTCCTTATTCTGCTATTGATCCTCCCATCTTCCCACTTGTCTTCATACAGTAATTGTCATCCCTCTTTTTGTTAATCTCATCTTCTCTCTTGTCTCTGCTTTTCCTCTCTCTCATACCTCCCCATCCCATCTGTTTTCACTCCTTCATCCCTCTGTTTTTCCATTATTTCTTTCCTCTGTAACTTGTTTTTCATGGTCATTTTCACTACATCAATACTCCCCCCCCCCAAACCCTTCCAATCCTCCTACCCAGATAATCACAGGGGACCAACCGGGACAAGGGGCCGGCGGCAAGACAGCCAATCTAATCGTTCATCTGATCAGTGGCTTTACTCGCCACTGTGACGCCCAAATAAGGTCCCAAAGGAACTCAACACCTCTTTTATCTCTCTGTCAGGGAGATAGTCTCTCTCCTCTCTTCTCTGTCCCCT
The DNA here is from genome assembly GCA_033238685.1 of Lates japonicus. NCBI lineage: Eukaryota > Metazoa > Chordata > Actinopteri > Centropomidae > Lates > Lates japonicus. The sequence goes on from BRZM01001968.1 coordinate 19,075, forward strand.
CTTTCACTCTATCTTTGTCCTCACTCTCGCTCTATCTTATCGCTATCGTCTCTCAGTCTCAAACAAAGAACTCGAGCCAAAGACTTTCATGTGATACATGTTCTTTGTGTATGTGTTAATTCCACTAATGTAACATTATACCCGATAAGCCCTGTACGTCATTTATATTGAGCACTATGCATTTATGTTACCAATTAATTAGATACTCCTGTGAAATCTAATGCATTTCTAACACAATGACCCATAGGCTGTGATGCTCAGTGTCTTAAGACTGAATCAAAGATTCAGATCTTTGATATTTTTTGTCATGTAACTAAATCAGATTGCATTATCTTGAAATATGATTCATATTCTCTCATAATGTCTGTAAATAGGGTAGAAAATTATAGAAACACCCATACCATGTTTGTAATTAGAACCTAATTAAATCAGTTTTTTTCACATTGCCTATGAGACCAGAATTTCGCCTTAGTCATCATGACATAAAAGACAAAAGAAAATTCTTCCTTTTTTTAAATCTAGAAAATATTTCAGCAACTATTTTAAACTAAATGACACAGGGAGTACTCTTACCGTCTCATAGTCATACCACAGCATCTGGCACATATGCCGCACCTGTCCACACCCTGCAGAACAAGAACAGGAATTTAAATGTTTGCTTTTCATTAAACACAACCATATATGCTTGTGATTTGTGGAGCAGACATCAAAGGAATTATCAACTTTATTATTTCGTGGCAGAAGGCATGCCTGTGTTTGATTTATGTTTGTTAGTAACACCTACTTTAATCTCACTGAACCAATCAGACACTTAATCTTACAAGGCTGAACGCGGGAAGGCTACAATACCTGAGAAAACATGGATGCTTCTTGCTGCTACCGTCCTGCAACAACCAATAAATAGAAGGAGATAAAATGTTCCCATCAAGGAAGTTATTTCACAAAACTGCCTATCATCTGATATAAGTTTCCACAAAGCCGCATGACATTTCAGTCTACAGAGCTATGATGCAACAAGTGATAGAACAGCACCAACAACGACTGATAGGTGACAGGCTTTGATGGCTTAAGGTGGTAGGACAGACAGGAGCAATCAATAGAAGAGCACCAAGCCTTTGATAGCATTGTCACTTCCTCTCTCTATTGAGGGCAGAACAGAGGAGAGAGGAAGATAAACACAGAAGGGGGTATAGAGAGAAAGAGCAGGCTTCTGAGTCCTTCTCAAAAAAAAGTGAAATACACTATGTCAGCTGTATAGGCCAAGGCTGTCTGTCAGAGGCATCTATAGTACCAACATCTGTCCTCAGCTGCATGTCCCTACTTGTTGCCCTGTAGGCCTGTCATTAGGAACAAGAAAAGAGGACAGGAGCTAAGAAAAATAAACAGGTGAAGAATAGGGAACAAAAATACCAAACAGAGGAAATAAAGAGCAAATTTAGACGCTCTAGCGCGCAAAAAGGTAAAATATGATGAAGATGTATACTGCTGATAATTTGCTAACTAAATTAAATGACTTAATGTCACTCTTTAGGGCCACATTCACAGTTGGAGGCAGATCACCTGTCTGTTCTGCTGCACAATATGCAGGATGACAGCCTGGGGAAATGGATGCTCCCTTATACCTGGATTTTCTGGTGTCTGGTTGCTCATGGTAGCCTATCACTCACCCTGCTGACTAATAGGAAGGGACTGCGGGACTTAGCATGGCTGCTAACTGTGATTGAGGAGGGACAAGGCGCAGGGGCCTGTATCCTCATTTAGAGTACTGGAAGCTCAGTTAGCCATAGGTAAGATTTGATCAGGTGGGCCAAAAGATTCATACTGGCAGAATGATCGGATGGTTAGTGGAGTAGATAGAGAGGAGGAGAGAGAAAGCATGAGAGAGACAGAGAGAGGGAGAGAGGGGTGAAGAGGCTGGGATGAAATGAAATGGGATCTGGTGGAAGTTGACAGCAACTAGATTAAGAGAATAAGATGAGATGAGGGGCCAATGTCCCAGTGAGATAAGCTAAAAGAAAAGGGAGTAATGGAGGAGGTGAGCATGGATGAAGACCAGAGGGATGACAGAAAGCGAGTGCAGGAGATCTCCCAGTTTATCCCACAAGGATCAAGGTTAAAGCATTGGCCCCAATGATCTGAATGATAGAACGAGCATCATTAGAGAAAGGGGCGACAGGCGGACAGAAGCGATAAATAGAGAGACAGAGAGATGGGAATAATGAAAAGGAAAAGTGAAGGTAGGATGTGAAAGGCTGTTAAGATCAGCTGACCTACAAGTAACTGACACAATCTCTGTGCTGGCCCTTCACAGCCTGATGCATCTGTAACAGATAGAAGGAGCTCTGTTCTCAGCGCCTGCCCTGTCTAGCTTAAACCAGTGGCTCAGCAGCACCTACCACCACAAAGATATGAATATACAGCCACATCAGATCTGTCATTAGAAAGGATGCTTCTCAAGGGGTGCAGTAGCAGAGGTCCAAAAAATACTTCTAAAACTTATGTAATGTGTGCTACACTGTGCTCTATATTACTTTACTCAAGCAGATGAAGGTTTCGTGTCAAAACACCTCCTCAACTAACATCATTTGTGAGAGAAGACAAAAATCAAAATTTTCCAGTTAGTCTTAATTAGATACAAAGACAACTTTCTGCAGTTTATGCTTGCTGACTATATGTATTTGCATTTTTTTTGCCTGCCATGGACTCCAGTATGCAGAAGTGGGAGAGAGGTTCAGTATAGGGGTCTTATCAATATTGATCAAACAGCAGGGTGCATCTTTGGTGTTTTGCTTGGGACAGTTCAACCCAAAATCTGGGCACATGAACAAATGTTACTCAAAGCTTACAAACTGTTGTTAGCTGATTTTGATCTTAAATTTGAACTCTTTCAAGCAGAGAGAAAAACAGCATGTATTTTTTATTGAGAATCTGCATGTGATTGAAGTGTGAATCCTTGAATATTTTCAAACATGTAGCTGTCAGAGTGTGTGATGGAAAAAAATAGAAATGTAGCTGAATGCATCCATGTCACCCATGGAGCCACACCAACACAACATGGTAGTAAAGGTTTGATCTAGCATGCTATAGATTCCAGGCATGACATTTTGCACCATCACAAAAAAAAAAAAAAAAAAACAAGGTCATAATTTTCCTCCTTAGAATCTATAGCAGACATTTCACTGCATTCAATTTATCGAGGCACTCTGGCCTTTGGGGGACTGCTTTTAAAGAAGGAAAATGAGCAGTTGGGTCATAATTGATGCAACTAACACCCCTCTGAAAAGGATTTATTTTGCTCTGACAGTTCCATCTACACTATTAGGCTCTGCTTCTAGCTAAAGGACCCAAAGCAGGGAACTTTTAACTACTGTTGTACTTTCTTGTTTTATCGTTTGATTCAGAAAATAACAATCTGTGCAATCTTTATATTTGCTTTCCTCTCCTAACCCTCAGGACATCTCAAACCCTGAGGCAGTGCAAGCATAAACTTGCACTTCTTGTATTAGAAACTTTTCTAATCACACACTTGCTGAGTTACTTTATCTCAGCCCACTACGAATCCAATTAACTCCACTATTCTGTAATTCATGAGAGCCATGCTAAATTGCTTATTAATCAGGCCACTCTGACACTGACCCTTGTCGCTCGTTTGCACTCATACTGCACTCATTTTCAAATACACACAGGTGCATACTGCACATATAGTCAAACATGGAACACCTTTGCACTTCTATCACTTCTAATCTGCACAATGTGGGGTCAGTGCTCTCATTAGAGCTGAGAGAAAGAGGAATATGAAAGAGAGGAAAAGAAGAGGGATGAGAGGAGAGAGCAACAAAAGAAAAATCCCATGTCATGTTTTTCCCAGTGGAGGTCAGGGTGTGCATACTGTTGAAGTGAGTGTATGTGTAACTCATCCATCATCTACCAAAACACATTTGTTTGTACTACATGTATGTTTCTATATGCACCCTATATGATGATATGATGCAGTCGTTCATGTTCCAGTCTGAGTGAGCAAATAATTTAAAATACAGGAATATTAAAAATATGTATGTATGTGTATTCTGGATATTTAGTTTTACTGTTTGTGTGTGTTGGCTGGCCGAATTCCAGTACAGGTGTGATGAGCAGGTGTTTCCCCAGAGGAACTGGCGGTCCACTGTCCAGGTGGCACTGTCAAGAGTAGAACTATAGAATGACAGAGAGAGTGTAGAATCAATTAGGTATCTTTTACATTATAATTTAGATTCATTGTATAAAACCAGGGTGGTGCAGTGGAGCAGTGGTTAACATTATTGTATCACAACAAGAAGGTTCAGGGTTGAACTTCTCGTTTACCCAGGAGGCTTTTCATGGGCTTTCCTTGTGTGAATGGTTATTTGTCTCCATATCAGCCCTATGATGGACTGGTGACCTATCTAGGATGTGTACTTGCCTCTTGCCCAATGTCAGCTGGGTTTGGCTCAGCCTCCCACAACTCTCAAAGGATAAGCAGAATAGATAATGGATGGATGTGTAAAACCATCATGTTGCTCTATGACAACCTTTGGGCCAAAGAATTAGTATGTAACTTCTTACCACTTTTAAACCCTCATCATTAATAAGACTTTTGCACATAAAAGCTTACAGCCTATAATTTGGATGCTGGGACTTGTTAGCTCACTTAAAATCCTACATATCTCGACAGTCTGACAATTTTTATACATTCGCAAAATAAATTAAATAAGTAAATATATTCTTGAAAATATGCTGCACTTTTCTAACATTACGTACATAGAATAAATAAATAATATTTTTTATGGAAGCGCTAAATGAACCACAGCCTTAATTTGGGTACAGCCGGTTACAAGTTGCGCCTTAGTGACGTCATTCACAGCTGTGGCTAATGACCCGTGCAGGTGTACGGTCCATCCCCACTGCGGGCAATTCCACCTGGCGCTTGAAATGGCTGCTAATAATTGTTATATGTGGAATCTGTAGCTTCTCCTTTCTGGACACTACTCGATAAAGATTATTTGGACAACTGATAAAGTTATTTGGATTTCTTCATCAAGGAGAGAATGCTGCGTCTTCAACTGTCAGACTGTTGTGTCTGGACGAAGCTGAAGTTGCTGTCGGGACCGTGACCACTCTGTCAGGGGCCCATTCACAGAGTTCGAGTCGTCATGACCCTTGGTTTGTAAGGAAGGTAAGTGCCTACTGCTGTATTTGTGAAAGCTGTTTATTGCTCGTGTACATCGCGCGTTTTGGCTCAGTAAGTTGTGTTTTGCTTGGCAGTACCCATTGAGCTAGCTATGGTTGTGTTGTTGGCTGATTCTCGGTTAAACATGGCCGCTGTGGTGTTGCTTTTCAAGACTCGATTTATGAAGAGCATTCATTATTAGCATGTATGGTTTCTGCATGCTTCTTTTTGTAGGCTACTACGGTGTTCAGTTTATGTGTTGTTGAATCTGAATGTGTTTAATGAAATCTGTTTTATTTGCAATGTTTTGTATTAATTTGCAATGTATGTACATGTGTCCATTGGGTATTAACAAAGAAAGCATTGCTAATATCCGAAATGGTGATTTGAATGATGAATTGGTTTTGGCACTTGCCCTGGCGGTTATTAGTTGTTTTGGTTATTATTACTTTACTACCTCATGCTGTTTAACAGATGACTGTGAGAATACTTACACTAACAGTTTGGCTTATGTTTGTTCATTTAGTACAGCCTATAATATTTCCAACTCCTGCTTATTGCTTATTTGGTTTAGCAAGGAGAGGCGAACATAAGATTTTCTACCTTGTCTAGGCACACAGTTACAGACTATTTCCTTATGTCAGATAACTGTTGTATCTCTAAGTAATGTGCATCTAGGGTACTGTCTTATCTTCCTCACAGAAGAGTAGGGTTTGCAAGCATTCAGGGAAATTTGAACATGTTGCTTCACAGAAGTCAGGAACATTAGGTTTAGAATATTTCCCTTGAACCAGGATACTGTTAGTGTTATGCAACAAGTTCATCTGAGGAAGCCGGGATGTTGTCTGAGCTCCTCTCAGATGAGAAGGGCTTTTAACTATTACTCCTTGGGTAATTGCAACATGCTTGTTATAGATTCAGGATGTGTATGGATCACAGTGGCTCTGATATTTGGGGATCTAATGCTCCTACTAAAACGGCAAAGCAGAGACAGTGTTTCACCAGCGGTTAAGCTCTCTCAAACTGAATCCTCGTCACTACTCAGGAAACCATAGAAGCCCATCAAACAGCATTTTCCACACACTCTTACTCTATATTTGCTACAAATGGTCCAATACCTTTAGAGCACAGAAATTAGCTTATGTACTTCCTGAGTGGGTAACACCTTTTGAAATATACTTCACAGCGATTGGCTAATTCACAGCTACGCCCGATTAGTTAGAATGTTCTATTCATGCAGGTGCATAAGGGTAGATTTTATAACCTGTCACCTGTCACCATTACACTATGCTCTTTACTCTCTTGTCAATGTTGTTGCTGTGCTCTACATATTTCACATTATTAATGATTAAACTGAGATTGATGTTCATGTAGGTTTTAATGTGTTTATTAAAGATAGATTAGATCTCTCAGCAGAACCATCACATTACTTGGATTCTTTGATAAGCTCCCTCGAACAGCAGGGCTTCTTCTGCCAAATTATGCTGCATAACCACATGTTATAGCTAGACTGAGTAGTATAGAGGCCTGACAGTATATTTATAATATTGCTGAATGACCTACTCGTTCATGACAGGCATTACCATAGTCTCCTGTGGTGTGGGACTTTGTAGAAAGTGTGTGAAGGTAAGGCAAAAGTGTATGGCATGTCCGCAGGTAGTGTTTGGGAAGCTCTCCACCAGCGTTGAATCAGCGCCACTGCGCAGCTGGATCCTGAGGCTGGAGACAGAAAGATGGATTAAAGCGATGGGGTTGATGAATGAGAGAGGGGAGGGAGAGAAAATAAAGATTTGTCTTTTATTCACAGGGGGATAAAGAGAGAGAAAAATGGGAGGATGAAAGAGCTTGTTGAATGAGGAGGAAGAAATTGGAAGAATATTGAGAAGTGAAGACAGAAGTTAGGCGAGGAGGGAAGGTGTGAACAGGATGGGAAGCTGGAGTACAAAGGGAGGAAGGAGAAGACAAGGAACATGTTCTGACCTGCGGACGGTAACCTTTATTTATAATGAGTAAAATAGAAATTAATTTTACATATAGAACTAATCTAAAGCAGACTTTACCAAAGAGAATGGGTGAGAAGGCTTGGAGAAAGAAATGTGTGAAAAGAAACGATATGATTTAATTTCTGATAGTGGAAGTGAGAGGTGATTAGCTGCTGAGCCTGCTCCTCTCATCTGGCTAATCATTTATGCCCTCGGCACCTCTGAGAGTGTGATGAGAACTCTGTGTGTATGTGTGTGTGTGCATGTTTGGACTGGCCTGCATGGCCGTATGATGAGCCATGATTAGGAACAAGTAGTGCACATTAGCTGTCTCGTTTAATTGAGTACGTACTTCAAATTCATCATCATCATGTCTCCCTGTCCTCCAGCAACACCACCCCCACCCCTTCTAAACACAGACACACCATTTTTGGACTAACCCTGCATCCCCCAACACCCTACCTCAATTGCTGTTACTTTTTTACAGCAGTGATGAGCATCAAATACATGAAGAATGTTACAAGGAGATGTGCACATGAGGCTGTGGTGACAGTGATATTACATTATATAAGCGGGTTTGGATGGTGTTTTGTTTACTGTCTAAAACCAAAAATGGCACAGTGCAAGTAATAAGTAAGTGCTAGGTGACCCAGCATTACATCCAGAACAATGCTTCAATTGACATTATTTTGTGGGTTATATTAAAAAAGAGTTTGCAACTAACCACGTCCACTGGGGTCCTACATGCAGTGGCTCTGTGTATTCTATTGGATTTAGGGAAGTTTACGCTGTAGCTCACAAAACTCCTTTTAACAGCCTTTTCTCTTGTAACATTAAAAAAAATTAAACATGTATTTAAATGAAACCCTAGGGAAAGGCTACATATGATACACATACCTTCGTCACTGTTGTAGCTGTGTATTTGGTATCTCTGTGTGGAGAGAGCTAATATCACCTACTCAAAGGTTGAATTATGGGTCTGACACCATATGGCATCATACACTATAGTAATTTAACATAATTTAGCATTAACGTTATTGTTCTTCAAAGTGGAAAATTCCAACCTCTTTCATGAGCATCAGTCACTGGCCTCATACTGTTTTAGCTAGCTCAAATGTTCACGATACTCACGTAGTCATAATGATTTTCAACCTTCTTGTTCCAGTGTTAAACCCAAATCAAATGTCCTGACACTCCCATTTTACAACATAAGTTTTGCTAGTGATTGTGTAGTTTACAATCTCCATGGATACTGACAGAGTTTCTATTTATAACCATGACTTTCTAGCACCTATACCGTGTTATGAGGCAGAGGTATACCCTGCAGCAGTTAGACCAAACAATGGTCTTGTGATACATAAATCAAAGTGACAGTCTAGCCTTAAGGGGTGCAGGCAAAATGCTACAGTGCCTTGTAGCCCTGGGCGTTGTGGTTCCGACTGAAGGGGTGAAAGCCACCTGCATCCAGCGGCCACGCTCTTCAGAGGTCAAAGAATCTGAATGCTCGGCTTAATCTGAAACAGGGGACATCAGCTTGACATTTAGCAGAACCTACAGTATATTTCTACCAGTGCCAAATATTATTTGTTGTATTGTGGAATCATGGTTCATGCCATTCACATACTCTGAAAGAAGATGTGGGTTCAGGCAGGGGCTAGAAACAAATCTCCATGATGGTGGAAAAGTGGCACTGATGTGATGACCCGGCCACATATTTGTACTTTTAGTACTTTCTTGATATATCTTCAATTTGGTCCAAGTTATTGGCAGACATTAGATGTAGACGGTGAACTTTATTTACATTAATTGCACAATGGAGGTCCAAGAAGAGACTTCCAGTCAAGGCCAGTCCACAGGGACCGCTTTTATTATTTTACTACTGGCCCCATTTACAACAGACTCAATGGGAGGAATGGAATCCGTCCAGCTCTCTGCTCTCTGTTTTGTGTGAGCATGTGTGTGTGACTACGGCCTAAAATCTACTTGACACAGTCCCACAGGATGGTTGACATCCATAAGACCACCTAGCGTGCACAGCTGGAGTCGCGTGTGTGTTCGTGTGCGTTTGGCCCCTGTTGTTTTTTACCGCTACTTGCACTCTATTTTTCAAATCTACGGCTGAAGTATTTATTCAATAGAAATTGCACTTAGATTTTTCATGAAGCAGTGTCTGTCTATGTGTTTGAATGGGTGGTGCTCCTGCAAAGGGCTGGTGTTCTTCAAGCATTTTAATGGTTCATTCGGATGCTTTTTCTTTGCTGCCCTGTCTTTATGTATATACAGACATATAGATCTCAATTAGCAGCTGAATCCTCTTTTAAAAGGCAAAGAAATTATGAATGCCAGAACTGCATGTCAGGTCTTTTTGGGTGATGATACTACATACCTAATATCTTGTTCTGTCTCTGTTGGAGTGCCGCGTGGGGGAGTAAGAGCCTCAAGTGAACTGTACCAGTGTCATTTGCTAAAACCTTGGAGCCAAACTGCGTCGAGGCTCTTGGGTGTCAGGGTTTGCTTTTGCCAAATTCATAGGCAGATTAAATTAACAAAATACACCTTTTCTTTAGGTATTGTGCTATTACAGTATCAAAGTTCAGAGGGTTACAACACAAAACTGAAGTAGAGACTTTTCTACACTGACTTTTACTATATAATCTTTGAATCTGTAGCTTTCGGGTAAAAACTGAAGAGATTATAGAGTCCTGTTAAACCTGTAATAGCAAACAGTTTTTTTTTTCTCAGTCGACTCTTGCTGGCTATTATAGACAATTTGCCCTTCTACTTGAAGGTTTACTACTCACATAGGGAATCCCAAAGTCAAACTCTAACATACCAGGGATAGCCCGACTGTCTCGTTCAGTTGCTTGTTGTCCCCAACCAGTGACCGAATACCCACACCTGGGAAGGAGGAGGCGGAGTCAGAAATACAGTTCCTCCGACTTTGCCTTGCTGCAGAAGCTCTGTGTGGGATGTGGAGGAGGCAGCAGGAAGAGTGGGAGAAAAGGGTCATTAAGATAAAAGGACATAGAGACAGAAAGGAAGGAACTCAAATGGCACAAGGAGAAACCTATATCAAAACAAACATACCTGAAACACATACATGCTCACAGAAATTGGGAGCAAGATAAGTGATATGGATGGGGACAAAATGAGCTAGTACTACTTTCCCTTCCCCCGACAACACATTATTATTTTGTTTGATAGGGAAATCGAGCTGCATCGATTTCATGACAATAGAACCTAATCTTTCAAATGTGTCTCCTGTAATAATACATTTTAATTAGTGGGCCGGAGGGAGAAAAGGAGACAAAAGATGAGCTTACATTAATGCTGGAAGAATTGAGTCAGCAAGTTGACTTCAGAGGGCTTGTATTATGGTGTCCGTGTATGTGTGTGTGTTGTACATACAGTTTGTACACAGTATTATGACAAATGTCCCCAGTACCTCGATACCATAAAGAGAATAAGCAGTAAGTATATGTTTTATATAATCAACACCTGTAGAATGTAGGAGCAACAGAGAGCTCTGGCGTTGCAGATCTGAAATTTAAACTACCTAGTTTATCAGTGGGATCTTGTAGCCAAATATCATAGCCTTTAAGGTGTCACTTTTGTATAAAACAAAAACAGTGTGTCATAATGTCATTATGAAAAGCTATGCCCTCTTCAGACGCATACTAAAGCAGTACTGAGACATTCAGATAAAAAGTAACATCTGAAAAGGTTATGCAGTGATTTTATTGGCATCATTTGAAAGCTCATAGTCAGCATAAAGCAGCACAGAATATCTAGTAAGTATGGCAAAGAAAAACTAAAGAAACCTTTGTAATTACTGACATGAGATACTTATAACCTATTGGAAAATTTAGGCGTTATTATTAATACTTGGACGAATTCATTAGTCTTTTACAACAACATCTTTACTACTTTTTGTTTTTTAACATAACATATGGTTCATCTAGCCAGGGTGTGTGTTCTTTTTTCAGTTTTATGGGATGTTATTTTCTAACGGCCAAGCAAAAGCTAATTTGAGTGTCATACTCTAGTGGTCCCAGTTTCCCATACCGTCACCATTAGTGCGTGTTGAATTCTAGCAGTGTGCCAACCCAGCACTTATTGAAATATCTGTGGGCCTTGTAAACTATATGAATTCCTGTACAAGATAAACATCTGCAGCTTAACCTCATTGTTTAAGCGGTTTCTTTATTACTGGCTCTTATGAGCTTCCTGTAGCTGTACTACCCAGGACTGTACTATTTGTTGTCTTGAAGGATATAGCAGTGTTCTAATTGAGCCTCCTCTGTCTTTTCAAATTACTCTGTGTTTGTTTGCAATTTTTGTGATGAAAGCAGTGATTGATTACATGATTTTGGCCATAGATTCACCTCACTCATCTTTGTCATCTTAATCATTTGTGGTACCTAAGCAGTTACAAACAGGGAAACTTTATGTAGCATACTTAATGTACTAACAATAGTATTTACAACCATTAGCATGTTTCAATATAGGATATACAAAAACTGGTGTGCCAATTACGCTTTAATGCACATGGCATTATGCAGAGGACTTAAGTTTATAGGTATAACAAGCCAGTTGTTTTACGCTTAATCAGGAACCCAGGCGTGTGTGCATTCAGCTGTGAATATTCATGATCTCTGTGTTTACCCCAGATTTCTTTTAACAATACCAATGTATGTACCTGCCTGTATATCTAAACATAAATAAAAGCATAATGCCAGTTCAGTAAACTTTAACCTGTTTATACTTACCATATATCAGTGATTATCCTCTACACACGCAATGCCCCTCCGTAGGTTTGTATAGAAGTAATGGGCCCTTAAACTGTTTCAGTGCCAGACCCAGATAGAGAGAATTCATTCTCTCATCCTGGGAGTCGAGCTCATTGGCTGTAGGCTCTGCACTTATCATAGGATCCCAACTTGCAAATGGGCTGCAAGAGTCACAGGCTGTGATTGTAGAGGGCATAAGTCACTGCACTGCACTGAACGACAGATTTCTCGGTTGCACTTTGCAGCCGCAGCTCCATAATTCTGCTCCGGCGCTTCTCAATAAGCCTTAGATTCTGCAACACTTGATTTTAAAAGATTTTTGTGTTTTGACATCACACAGTGCATTTTGTTATTGATACTCCATTGCTCTGAAGGGCGGCAGCAAGTTGTGCCCTCTACTCTGTAGCACACCCTGGCCAAACTCCTTATGTTGTAGATACACTCACTTGCCAGTAGCCAGCACCATAGAGTAGCCGCGCCCACAGGACTGTGGACATCATAGTGGTTCCCAGGCCTGCTTGGCATCCATACACAAGGAATCTTACTGTACATACCTCATCCAGAATCTCTGGGGAGAGAAAAGAGATGAAGGAGCAAGAGAGGGTAAGGTGAGAGGGGAGGTGTGGGCGAATGCAAATAGCAAGGGTGCAGTGAGGAAGAAATTGATGGGAGGAAAAAGAAGAAGGGGACAAAGAGAGCGAGAGAAACGCAGTGATATATATTACGTAGGAAGTGGGAACAATGAGGAAATGAGAGAGACAGAAAGAGCAATGGAGGAAGAGGATGACTAAGGAGGGAGTGCAATAAAAGGTGGCATCAGAGGGCATGCCTTTTCCAGTTATGATCATCCTGTCTGGGGACACAGTCGGAATAAGAGCGTGGCAGAAAAGTCATTTTCAAAATTCTTACGCCAAGGACCCACTATTTAGATGAGTTTTCCTCTGGACCTGAACTTACTTTATAGCTATTGTGGCTAATACCTCAACTTGTGCTCAGCATTTGCGCTACAAGTTGCAGGCCTGAAATCCTCTACCTCTTTGTACTGCTGTAACCTTAGAGTTCTATGATCCAACTATTATAAGCTGTAGATTTATAACTGTTTTTGTAAGAAGAGGCAAATAACAATGCTGGCATGACAAGTATTGAGACTAAACTATGTCTCTAAACAACACATCTTGCAGTTACTGAAACAGTAGAAAAGCAAATAATAAGTTTTGATTATTGCTCAAGAACACAAAAAATTATGCATCTTGCTTGAGTATGGGAGGGTAGTTGAGGTTGTTGCTCGGCTGTTATGGTTGATCCTTTCTGCAGAAATTGGCGACCTCATTCATGTCTGAAAGGTGCATCAGAGGTCATATTTTAATAAATACAAAAATATTTATGGCATACTAAAAGTGTTGTGAATCAAGTTCTTACACTAAAAAATGTTGAAAAGGAGATTTATTCCATCCAACATTTCATTTTGTGATAGTAAAAATGACCTAGGTTGACTTGAGTGTTTGTAAGTGGGACAGGGTAGCATATGTTATTGCCGTAAGCGGCCTGGGTAATAAGTGAGCCAAATCCAAATTTTCAGCTGAGAATCATTAACAGTACAAAATGAATTTCAGCCTGTTTTTGTGTCAACCTGTGTTTAGTGCTCTTTATTGGGCTCCGTGTTCAACCTGGGTGATAATTGCCACGAAATTGCAAATTTAAACTCACTGCCCCTGCGTGCATGCAGCAACTGCAGAATAATGTCAGTTTCAAATTTTCAGTTAGTGACAGCTAATCAGTGAATATACACCTTCATTTGTGTATCTAAAATTGACTTACAATCAAAAGGAAGTATGTTTGATCTCTCTGGAGAATCGCTCATACTCATCAACCCCGCAGTCGATGCAGTTTTGGCTGGTGTAGTCTGGAAAACACTGTCTCTCCTGGCCACACCTGAAGGAGAGAGAGAGATATGGATGCTGTTTGTTTACAAGCACTTTTAATAGTTTTGAATAAAACTCTGAGAACAGTTTGGCATCACTTTCATGAGCTTCCTGCTGACATTATTCACTTGGGTTTTGTTTGTACGGCGCGGGAGTTATCTTTTCTTGACGGACTTCATTAAAATTCTGACTCTTATCCTTTTTAGTTGGGTTTTAAAGCATCAACAGCATGTCTGCTTTGTGGCAAACCTGTTTAAGCCTACACAATACCGTATGTAAAACAACATGACGGGACATGATCCTTCTAAGATAGTGTGGCGTAGCAAATTCCACACACACAGAAGCAAACTAGGCCTATGGAAATGTCAGAGAAACAGCTTAGAGATGTGGAAATGACAAAGAAAAGAACAGAGAGGAGAGGGAGATGTAAAGGGAGGCGGGATTGATGAGAGAGAGAGAGAGAGAGAGAGAGAGAGAGAGATGGTAAAGGAGAAAGGGGATAGAGAGACGGACGAGTTGAGGAAGAGAACAGAGAGGAGAAATCGATAATGCAATAGAAATCTCTAGACATGACTGTGTGTTAGAAGTCGTCCTTAATGACATGTATTGAGAAAAATGATTAATCCACAGAGAAAGGGGGAGATTTTCTGTGTGTGTGTGTGTGCATTTTTGTGTGTGAACCCTTCTTTAGAGAACAGTAGATATTAAATCTCGAGGTTGCTCCGCTGTAGCTATCTTTTACCTTTTACTTCCACTGCCAATAACTTTACAGCCCAGTTTGTAGCAAAGACGTGAATCATGCTCAGGTATGCTCACGTGCGCTCATCCACACATACACACACACAAAGATTTATAGGCAGATGTTTTTGGCAGGTGGTCAGAACTCCAAGGTCAGAGCTTATTGATAGCACCTCGCATTTTCCATCTTTCTATTTGCAATCATTTTTTCCTTCCTTTAACTCTAGATTTTGTCTCTCCGACGTCTCCAGCTGCTTACTAATACTGACACCCCAGTAAACACTTTCAACAAATCTGCTGGCATTTGTAGCTGCATATCTCACTCTATCTTTATGTCTGTTTGTCTGTTTTTATGCTCCCCTCTCTGTCAGTCTGCCTATCTTTGTCGTTACCTGTCTGTCTCCCGTCTACTACTAGTCTCTATCCCTCTCCCTTCTTCAGAATGTCTTTCTACCTTCCTTCTTGTCTGTCCCTTTTTGATGTTTACCTGATAATCTGTCTTTTTGTCTCTTGTCTCTCACTACAGTTGACTCCCTGTGTACCACCCTGCCACTCTACCAGTCAGAAAGACAGACAGTCTGTCTCCCTGTACATTTCCCTCTAATCTATTATTTGTGCCTGTCTGTCTACCTGCACCTACGTTTTTCTCTGCCCATGTTTCTGTCTGTCATCCCTACCTTTAAACCCACATTGACTCCTTTTTTTTTTTTTTTAACTCCCTGCTGCTTTGTTTACTCCCATCACATTTTTGCCAACACAAATGTTCATCTGTGTGAGTGAGGTCTCTCTATGATTTTACTCACACACTGAAACATATGGGCCAACAGAAAAAGCTTTTATCCTTATCTTCGCAAGCAATTAGCTGTCTTAAAAGCAGAATAAATACCAGCCTGTCGCTGTATCTCCTTTATCACTGACATAGTTACTGCAAAGGTCATTTTGCAGAGACCCTGATGCTTTCATAACCAGGACACATACATTCATATGGAAATAAACTGGAATCAATTATAATTACACACACATGCGTGCACAGACATAAAGCACAAACAGCCAAGAATAGCTTCTCATTTAGAGAAATGGATACACATAGATGCACACCCAGACTGACTTCTTTTTTTCCCTCTCTATCTCTCTCACATAGACACATACACACTTGAAACCCCAATCTGTGATGCAGTGATGCAGAACATTTTAAGATTAAACACTAATGCGGAATCAATGCATATGTTTGACCTGTTATAAACAGCATGAAAAAGCGATTAGCAAAGGGACTGGGCCTAATCAGGTGCGTAATCAAAAGCAACACTATAAAAGCATGGGAGCAACAGACTTTTACCCCCCACCTCCACCCCTCACTGCAGGGGGGAGCTTTTTAAACCCTGTCCTCTGTGGGGAATAGGATCAAAAATAACATACCGGAGGCTTGAACTTCCACTAGGGAATATTATGGTTTGAGGAAGACTGTGAAGAACCAGTGACACATACACGTGTACACTCAGCAAATTCATATATTTATGCTTATGTAGCATGATAAATTGTATAATGCAATGGCTCAAAATGGCAAAGCTTGCAGCAGACCTTCAGAGCAGTTTGATTTCTATGAGGCATGGACATCAGCAAGAACCTAAATACATTCCTCAGGAATCTTAGTCTTGCCAACATTATGATGTTACTCAATTTATGTTGATTCTTTGATGGCTTATCTGTACCCTAAACGTCTCAGTCTGCCTCAGCTGATTAATGGTTTATCAGGCTCAAATCTTCCTATTTCACATATTATTGGAATTGAACCTAAAACCATGTTCCTGATGTCATCTTGAATATCAGTTTTACAAAAGCTAGACTTTGACCTTGTACCTCAGCAACAACATTGTACAATGCAGTGCTCAATTGGTGCATCGGACCAAGCAATGAAAAAAACTTCTCAAACCATTAAAACACTTCCACAGTAATTTACAATTGGTTTAAAGTGGAATGAAAGCATAAAGCAGTCATAAAGCATTTATGACTCTATGTACTCCAGAGTACCTGAACACTGCTGTTTAAAATTAAGATACAACCGTAGCTGACCTAACCTTAATTCTGTCCAAAATTTACCCTATTGGCATTGCCATGCACAGATATTAGCAATGTTCAGTATGATCTTTAAAAAAAACAAAACATATATGTATATACTGTACATATATATATAATATATGCACACACACTACCTGAGTCTAAATTATTCTAGAGCAAGTCTCAGAGCAAGCTGGTGTAAGATTACTGCTTGGAGATGTTTTGTCAATCAAATTATTCAGAGTAAAATCCATATGCTGTAGTTAATAGAATTTCTCTGAATTTTCTAGTTCTTGAGATGCCAGAATTGGTGCATCTGGCAACAGTCATTCTGTGCTAAACCTGCTTAAATCATGGTCGTTGCAAACTGTAATCAAAAGTGGAACAGCAGGTCAGTCTTTACAGTTTATGAATCTATAATAGTACACAATGACTCACCCCCCTCTTACAGTTTACAGCTGTTGGTCACCTGTGCTTTGCATCATTAAAGTTGACCCATGTAAGACTGTAACAAGCCCTTAACATTTGATACAGATATTGGACATGCGTAGGATGGAAGCTTGGTATTGAAAGGACGTTACCATATGGGGGAGGGGAATTTGTTTGAATAGATATAAGAACCTAATTAAGGGGCTCCAAAGTGTATTGCTTCAGCTTTATGCATGGATCAGTTCTCTCTTGCACCCAAACACAACTCACCTCTCCTAACAAAGGTGTTTTCCCATCTGCTTCAGTGACCCAGGCATTCTTCTCATTCCCACGGTCATAGGAGTCATATGTATTGTTCCCTACTCTCTTACTGGTAGCTATTGCAGGATCCTGGGGACGAAGGGATATATAGGATTATGAAGAAACAGAAATTTTATTTCACATTAATTGTTGATGAACAGTAATTTGGTGCATTGACTGCAAACTACACAGCATGGCATTTTAAAGTTGAATTTGTCTGTTAATATGTCAAATACTTAAACACCTTCATTTGCCATGAGGTGTTTCTTACCAGAATGAGGATGTATCTTTGACCCTTCTCATGGAGGTAGTCAGCAAACTGAGGCAGCTCACTGAACTTGACTTTGTCGTAGGTGAAATCCTTCTTATCCTCCATGTAGTCTATGTCAGTGTACTGAATGTCCTGCATGGGGAAAAGAACATTCTGTCTGTATGGGCACCACATATACATGTAATACCTCTCTCTTATTATTATGTAGTTGTCTAAAAAGTATGTGTTTCATAGGCTTCCTTTGAGATAGTATTTTGGAGTACAGCATGTTATATGAATAACTTATTTAGTTTACTTTAGATATGTTAGATGTCATTAGATATTCAAAGATTAATTGGAGATGCTAAAATGCTGGCATTTCTTGTATTAGGGTAATAAAATTCTAAATGAATACTTAAATGTACCCACTCATGCTTCTGCTTTGTCACATAACATGGACACAGCCACACAAAATTGAACTTGCTTGAGTATTACTTCCTAACACAGTATATTTTCATCCCAGAATGTCGAATAAACCCATTAGTAAGCATTTGCATTGTGAGCTTCACAAAAAACATTTTAACTGGTAGCTTGTCTGCCGACGTGCTTTTGCTGGACTTTCTGAGACCTGATGTGAGTGCAAACAACTTGGCTAATGTGCTGCTAAACCTTGGGAGGACAATGGGAATATTAACACATTCTTTTTTTCCTTTTTTGTTGCCAGGATGTGACTCCATGCTTGCTCTCTGTCTGTCTGTTGTCTGCCAAAATCTACTTCATATCGATAGAGCAGATGGTTTGGAAGGCTCTGCGAGATCCTTCCTCTAATGGTAATCAGCTCCAGACATATTAGGGAGAATGTGATAATGCCCTCTGTGGTCTATCTAATGGTTATCAAATATGTCCCTGAGTATAGCAGGGGAGGAGGCAGCTGCATCCTAATGTCTTTGGATATGAACTAGAAATTGGAGATTATCAGAGTGAAATATTGAGATGGGTTGGAAATTTGTTTGTATTTGATCTTTAGATAAGACAGAGTTCAAACAGAGTCCTTGATTGGTGCCATCATTTGCTGAACTGTGAGACAGTTAAAGTGTTTAATGGGGACCTATAAAGATTAGGATTAGGGGTTTACTTTAGTAATTAAGGAGTAAAAAAGTACATCAAACATTAGCGCTCTGTGTGGAAGGCACTTCTTACACTTACTGTCAGCAGGCCTGGACGAAGATAAGCAGTAAGGCTCATTCCCAAGAAAATGTCAACCACAACTGGTATTTCTCAAGTGTCTCAGAAGGGAAGAGGTGTTGGAGTGGTTTAACATTCAGATCAGGATGAATGAGATAATGAAAGGAACTCGGTCGATTGATCTTTGATCAGCGCTAACATTCAGTGACGCTTGAAAAATAGTGGTCCTGGGATTGAACCTATAGAGCCCAGCAGACTCTCCATTATTTGACAGAAAGCTGGATTACCCCGTCTAAGATAAAGGCCATCCCTATCACTCTGACTGTCTGTCCATCGCCTGCTTCAACCTTCATATCACGTCTCCACAGATAGTGTAGTGGTTAAGGCTCTTGCCTCTGGAACCACACAGTAGTGCATGAGTGGTTCAAATTTAACAAGGGGTACATGAGGTGAAGTATCGACCGCCCCACCACTACATACTATGCATTGTCACTACATGGTCTCACACTGTTGGTCTTAAAAATGCATATAAATCCTGCAACCCCATTAAAATGTCTCTGTGTTTGACATCATAGGTCACATTCAAAAACTTTCCTCCATTTTGTCTCCAATTAGCATTTGCATTTCAAAGAAAACCAATGTCTGAAATTGAAATGATGGACCAACATCAAGAAAACCATGACTTGTATTTTTACAGAATGTAATTGATTGATAATGATCTCATGCTTCTGATACTTTGCATTGAATTTGTCACACACTATGTCACTGGCAGGGCTGTATGAATGGAGAACTTGCAGTCCTACCTATGAGTTTATTACGCATTTTTATTGAGATGATAAACAGAGTGCAAGCAATTTGTGACAAGTTATTAAACTCAAGATAAGCATGATGGAGCTGAGATATTGAGTGTGGAAGTGCAATGTGAGGAGATTTTTTCACCTGAAATTCATAACATATCATGGATAGTATTGTAACATGAGACATGACAGAATTCGTGAACAAAGTTGTTCCCCGTTTTAGTTACAAGAATATGAGGTCTAAATCACAGACTAGAATAGTCTTGATGGCAATTTTATATCCGCTTCAGACAGATTGTTAGACATACTGCATATTAACTATTTGACTATTTGAACTATTTAATTATTTGTTAAAAAAACACAAAAGACAAGTGTGCAGACAGGAGCTTACGTATGGAAGGCCCACAGCACGGTTCCTCTCCACTGTTTTCTTGACCTCACTTAGGCTACCGTAGTCCCACCGAGAAAGCTGGAAACCCAGGGACCAGTAGGGAGGAATGACAGGCCTACCAATGAGCTGGATGGATTGATTGGAGATGTTGTTAATGCATTTGCCATGCCAAGGCAACTCAACAGCCACTTAAATGCAACAGATTTGCCCAACAACCCTACCCTGCATATTTTTGCCTATTTAAAAAAAAAAAAAAAAAATAAACTTGCGCCTCACCTCAAGGAACTCCTGCACCACTTGCTCTGGTGTATCTCCAAAGAGAATGTAGAAGTCAAGGACTCCTCCTATTGTCCTGTAGGTCACAGCTGGAGCGGGCTGGAGAGTCACCTCTGAACAAGAGACAGAAAAGTTAGACATGCTGTCATATATATATATATGTATATATGTATACACATACAGTATGTGTGTATATATATATATATGTATATATATATATATATATATATGCACTTCTGCTTGCACGAGCATTTATTTGTATGTTTCTATGGTTTCTGTCGGCCAGCATGAGTGCTTGCACGTGTGTGTTCTTTTTATCTTTACCCATAGCATTGCTGTTCATGAGGAAGACCCCAAATGACTTCCCGCTCTCATCCTCTAGACAGAGGAAGAAAGGATAGTGTCCATAGAGGTTATGTGTTCCCTGCAGGGAAGGCAGAGAGACAGAGGGATGAAGGGATATATGGAAGAGGTGTGAGATGCAGGAGGGAAGTGGGAGACTTATTGAAGCCGAGGGGGTGACTCCACTGCCTAATCAGCTTACAAGACATTCAATTATAAGCCCCTTGGGAAAGAGAATACACATGTAGGGAGCTCATGTAAACATGTCACTTACACAACACGTCTACTTACACATTCACATACTAGGTAGACTTTGAACACCAAATTTTTCTGGAAAAATCAGGGGAAAAAAAAATGCAATATAGACACTGGCATGTGTATAGGTGCAGGTATTTATGACAGTATTCATATGTATTTATATGCATACCATACAGCAGCAATGGAATTAAAAAGTGGTTAGTTTGTTTAAGATCCTGCTGTGTGTGTGCATGTGTTGTTTGTACTCCTCACCCCATTAGGGAAAGCATCTCTTGTGAAGATGGGCCAAGTTCTCCAGTTTGTGTCATGGCGATAGTGTCTGTGCACATGCTCTCCCAGACCATAAATATTATGAGATGGAAGCTTAGCAGACAGCTGTAGGTACTGGTCTTCAAACACCAGTGGGGCCATTGTAGTGTCAAACCTGAATACAAAAAAAAAAAGAACAAAACAAAAGAACAGGTCACCACCACTGGGGAGTGAGAAGACAGACTGATGTGAGAGACAGAATGATGAGATGTGCAAAAGAGAGAGCAGGTAAGAGAGAAAATGTGAGAGACAAAGAAGAAAGAGAGAAAGAGACAGTGAGATGCAGCGAGAAGAGAGAGTGGGAGTGGGAATGAGACAAGGATGTGTGGAGGAGTTGAGTTGTAGAAAGAAAAACCAGCGAGAAGACAGACCATGCCATCAAGCTCTAATAAGCCCTCTGGGTAGCATTTCTCTAGCCTTCAAAACAAGACATACACTAGTAGTTGAAATACTAAGCCTGCTCTAACTCCTAGAGACAAAAATATACTAGTAAATGTTGCAAATGCACTAAATAAACATTGTTATTGTATAGTCCTGCCAACAATTGCATGGACGCAGAAAGACCAACAGCCAAACAGAATTAAAAAGAGGCTATTTACATTATTCTTTAATTACATGAAATGGCTTAACACTGTCAGAATCAGCAGGGTGACTGGGAGCCACACGTGTATTCAATGATCATGACTATTCACAAGTAGCTTTTATTATCAGTACGCCTACACACTAGCCTGACAGGTTAAAGAGCAGAATGATTATGAGTATCATCACACTCATTCCCTCTATCTATCAATAAAACTTTTGATATCAGTGGAATTGATACATGATAAATACTAATACATGATATCCTGGTGAAATTTTTATGGTACAAAAAGTAAATATGTAAACTTTGTCATCACTCTACTTTATGGCCTTTTTACTGGTCATGTGATCATCGCAAATAGTTATACAAACATTAAACAGTGATAGCGCTTTAACAACACATTTAAACTCAACATTTACTTAATTTTATTAGATTTGGTTTCTGTTGTTGTATACTCTGTCTGACTGACACTGCTTGTTGTAAATGAGTCCAAACAAAGAGAGGCCAATACATGCCAGTAAAAAATTTAGATTAATTGTGTGTAGTGAAAAATGTGGAGAAATTGTATTCATTTAGTTGTTACGGCCTGTTAATTATTTTCCTGTAATTTCCTTATATAAATTAATAAAATAAATGCTGATTTTCTACTTAAATGCAAGGTAACACTTTTTAATACTTTCTAGGTAACCACATTTAATTTGGTGATATCGGGGTCTTTGTATTCACGTGACTGGGAGACCACTGCACTGACCTCAAAAGCACAGTGGGTTCCTTTTGAAGACGAAAATTTTCACCATTGGATTTTAAAAAGTATAAACTTAGTAAAATGATAGGCTCTTGAAAACCTTTAATCTGATCTATCACCTGAATACGCCACAAAATACACTGAGTGATAATGGTTGACATAACAGGTGGCAGCAGACAGGGTTGCGAGAGTGGAGGAAAGTTAGAGCACAATCTAATTGCTAAATATCTGCTAATCTTCAACAGCTTATCTTCAGAGCAGTCTCACTGCTTCTGGTTGAAGGTTGTGCAGTGTTGAGAAAGATAACAATGCTGCTTCATATGCCAATAAGTGATGTAAGTTAGTGAGACAAGACAAAGGTTGTCATGTGATATAACAAAGATACTCTTTCTTTACAGCTTCATCATATTGTACATACTAATTTCTGTCGTACAGACATACTCTAAAGTCAAAGAATTAAAACACATGGGATGAAATCAAGTATGATTAGTTGCCACTAAATGTTTGGTCATGTCTGAACAATATTTAAGTCTCGATCTAAAAAAGCTGTAGGTCTCAACTTCCTGAGTCATATAGATTTAAGATAAATGTTTGCCTTGCAAGAAAATACAACAGAGAAGATAAACTGTAAACAACTCAGATTCACAATAACATCGTGATGTGCAAAACACCATTAGTGTGTAAAGTCACGGCCATGGTATTTTAGCCCTGTTCATCACACCCTAGTAGTAATAAAAACAAGGGTTTCTGTGTCCTCACAAGCCCCATTTGTCACAAAGTGCTGTGTTCTGTACAGTGTTAATGATAATGATGGTTTAATGCCTAATGATGTTTAATAGAAAGTGTGTGACTGAGTGTGTGTGTGTTTGCAGAGGCATACAGCTCTGAGGAATAATTGATCTCCACAGTGTCACAGAGGACTCACCAAGTGTGCCTTGGAACGACATGAACATACCGTAATTACTTGTTGCTATGGAAAACTAACATGTAACATGGGAAGGTTCTACATGTCATCGTTTGGAAATAACGCATGACAATACAATTATACTGTGCACAGACCACCTTGGAGGATTCTTGACATAATTTCATCACATGAACTACAAAAAAATAAATCTTAATCTATTGACAGCTGTCAATTCTTAATTCAATAAGGATTAATGACTATGAGAAGCCTGGAAAGTCTGTACTATTTTGCCACCAGAATTACATTCAAATTCATACTGTCCAAATGGATTGCAGTATCAGCTTCGTAATACTCACCATAATGATCTCCTGCTATAGTTCATGTTTCAACTAAGAAATGCCCTCATCCACCTCTGCAGGTACAGCTATCGTATGTACACTACATATATAGTAGTTATATTACAATACATAGTAAACATGCATGCCTGACACATAATATAATTTTGTTGTGTATACATGGTATGCCTAGTCTTCTGTCTTTTGCATTTGCTTCACTGTTCACATGGCACATAATGTGCTCTTGACCTTCTTATAAACAGCCTCCTTCCCCATCCAACACAAACAAATAAGTAGCGAACACACACAGTGAACACTCACAGGACTTTTTTGTTCCCCCCCCTGTGCACAGTAAGGCCAAAGGGTTTCTGTGTGATCTCCAGTGTGTTGCTGATGGGGCTGGATGGGTCACTATTGAGGCTACTGATGTGCTCATGGGGGACCTCGAACCTCTGCCTGTGGGCATCATAGATCTGAGGGAAAGGAAACAACCATACAGGCACTGTGAGTGTGGCCTCCTATCTCACAGTCAAGTTCGTACTTTGTTGTGTATATCGTCATTTCTGTCCTCTTTTGTTCTGTACAGCAGTTGTATTAAACAAGCTTTGATAAAAACTGCTTTTGAAATTAATTTGACCAGACTAGATTTATCTAACCGTTTCTGCTGTCAGAATGCGGATGTGTGTGTGTGGATATGAGTATGAATTTCTGTGTGAGAGGGGACAGAGAGAGATGGTGTCTTCTGGTGTGTACCTTAAATCGGAGTCGATTGTTTGTCTGCATTTCTGCGTGAAATGACAGATCTTGTATGTCAGCCCCAAATAGTGAAGGAGAGGCCATTCTCTTCAGCTGGGCTTTCATCACTGAAATTCAAACATAATGATGGTAGGGTAAAGGTTATAATACGGTAACAAACATTACATTTAACTACTTAACCTCCCAAATAAAGATGAAATAACACAAAAATAGTACTACAGTACTTTTGTGGTACTGTACTAAAATGGCTAAAGTTAATGTTTTTGCTATCTTAGACAAAGCATAAGAAAAGTCAGCAAAAATAGCAAGTGTAGTAGTCTCTTGTTTCTTTTACACTTCCCAGTTCCTCCACTAAAAATTGTACATAAAATTAAGTCAGTGCTGCAATGTAAGGAATCTAAGAATTCTCTCTTTTAGGGTTTAAAGGAATAGTTCAACGTTTTGGGAAATACGCTTGTTTTATTGATCCATGCAAATAGCGTAAGGTTAAATACTGTATGTTGTGGTTTTACAGGGAATGGACTGGACTATTTTTTACTGGGCACAGAACTTTCCTGGAGGCTCTGCTAGTTGCCTGGCAAACTCACAATGATAAGACTCCCAAAATGTTGAACCATTCCTTTAATACTTAAATATACACACTCCCCTTAAACAATTCTGACCTATTTTCAAGAGGCTTTCCATGATCACAGTGAGTTACAGTAGTTTTCCAGTCAACTTAAGCACATCAAAAAATAAAACATTTAATCATAATATGACAAATGTGTATTCCCTACAATGATGAGTGAACTGCAACAACACAAAAAACAAAGTGCAACAGTCCTCAGTTTGAGTGCCCCACATAAAATTCATCAGTCAAGCTGGGATGGGAATCCATTCAAACACAGATGTATTCCCAGGTTATCCATTTACCAGTATGATCAAAGGGTGCAATATGCTTACACAGCTTAGCGTCCTCAGTTGCTGCTGAGGTAAATGTAGGTAATTTGCATAGTAGCCTTGAGCAATACCACGGCAGAATGCATATAAAAATATTTGAAGACAGTTTAACTTATATAAGACGGAGAGCTTTGATTTTCATGTATTGGTTAAAGTCCCTGTTGAATAACATCAAGCCTCTCTGAGGCAGGCCAAGAGACATGATTGTTTTTGATAATGTTCCACTGTAAGCATTTGCCATTTTTCAGTTTAACCACCTTTGTCACTCTAAACATATTTACATTTTTTCACTTTCTTTTTTATAGTATTCCAACAATGTGACTGAAAGTGCTGTAGTTCACATTTTATATAAATGTCCAATGTTTCTTCTTGCTTTTACACACTGACTTGAGTTCACATAAGGCAGTGAAATCAAGCAGAAAATGGAAAACCCTGCATGCTGCAAAGTCAATCATGTTTTCTGATATGCCATCCATGTCACATTTCACAGAAAACTATGCCTTAGGCAAAGTGGGTGAAAAAGGAAAGATTGATGTGAAGACAGACAGATAGCAGTTAGAATTAGACAATAAGCTAGATAGAAAGCCAAATATTTTCACCAGTCAGTGAGTGCATGAGTGGGAACGCAGGGTAGAGAGAAGGGAAATAGGGATTTACCATAAGGATTTGGCTGCTCTACCGATTCTACTGTGTATCCATGGTTGGTTGGGAAGAAGCACCAGGGGACATTTCTCTCATCCAGTGGCCCCCAGCAACATCCACGTTGTTCACATTTTAGCTGTTGAAGTGGGATAGTTGATGTTATCATTATCATCCACATGAGCATTGTCATTGGTGCTTGTCATTACTGGAATTTTCTGCTCCTTCTCAACACCCAGTCTGTTAAAGAACTTTGGAAAAACCTCCACAAACATTACTTTGCATTTTTGGAATCAATTGTCATTTGTACCTTTGAAGCTCCAGCATCAGGGAAACAGTCTACCCTTTCAGCCAGGGGAATTTTGGGACACTGAGGAACAAATGGGTCTGTAGTTTCTGCCAAAAGATGAAATGCTTACTTTACTCTAGCATGAAAACAAAAAATTGCAAAGTGCAAATCCTGTAATTATATACATATATTTGATAATTTTTCCTTACAATGTGCATCCATGACATGTTGACACTGTCTAGTCAAACACTTAGTGTTGTTGTACCTTTGTTTTATTAATTCAAAACTTTGTACTTTTTAATGATTTAACTTTTATCTTCATCAGAATTCAAGGTTGCTCCACTCCACTCATAAATCTTAAAATTCAAGTGTGTTTTTGTGCGTTAACTGGATTATTAGACTTTTAGTTATTAATTTTTTATTTTTTGCAGTTCATCGGCCATTTTGCAAATACAGGAGAATCTTTACATATTCATCTACATGTATGTGTATATGTGTTCACCTACCATCTTTAATGACCCCAGGTTCTCCGGTGACAAACAGAACTATGAATGTTAGAGCTGCCACAGACATCAATGTGAACAGGACCATTAGGGCCACCTCCAAACCCGAGAACCGCCTTTTCCCCATCTAACACACACAAACAAACACACATATACACAGATACACACAGAGTGATTACGAAGGTCTGCATCATTAACACCCATTAATGACACCAAGTTTACTAAAGGCAAGGTCTCAGAGGTCTCAAAAACTTCCCTTCTTAATGAGGCCCATTGGCAGGACACACTTACATGCGCAAAACACCCAGAATGTAGGAGACATCTGACACACACACATGAATTTTCCTTGCATTAACCTTGGACTCTGCAAAAGCTTTCTGCAAGTTAGAAAAGGCACTAAACTGAATAAACGAAAGAGAAGGAGTAAGTGAACAAAACTTTGAAAAAATGAAACATGGAGTTGACAAAACTGTTTGACAAGCCAGATCTAGTCTTTGCAAAGGCACCCATCATATCACTCAAGCAATTAGGCTTCACTCCAATGTACTCTTGGAGACAAAAACAAGGTGAATGTCTGTGTGTGTGTGTGTGTGTGTGTGTGTGTGTGTGTGTCTATTTGGGTGAATGAGAGGCTTATAGCCATCCTGTTTAATGTGCTGTGAAGAGCAGGCGAGGGCAGAGAGAGAGACAGAGAGCCAAACCTGTGCATGCCCCCTGTGTGTGTTTGCAATCAGGTGGTGCACATTATAGAGAAACACTGAAGAGCCCGCAAACATGCAATCTAACACCGAGACACACAGACACAGAAAAAGACACACAGACATTCAGATAGTACAAACCCTTTAGCCTCTCTCCTCTTCCATTTAGCTTTCACCAGATGCCTAAAAATAGGTTCCACCCATAACACCATATCATTTTACTTCTCCCAACACACAGACATTCTGATCTGTGTAGATGCACACACACATAATAACAAACAGGGGCACTTTATGGCTGCACTACTGAGGCAGTTTAAAATATTATCTGATATTTCATTTGAACTTTTACTTAATACCTTTAGTTCACTGGCTACTTTGAGACATATCCTTAAAAGTTAATGTCAGCCCAAGAGGCAGTTTTGTCACCTGTAATTATGTTTAAGACTGGCATAAAAAGTGTGGATCAGTGCAGTGTACATTTGCACAAAAAGATCTGTCTCTGAATCAGCATTCAACATTCAAAGCCCTCCACAGACATCTGTTCCTCAGGGCTGCATTGCAATTTACAGTAGATTATTTACTCTACTGGCAAAGAGCTACACATAACCAACATTATCATTAACAAACTTGGCCACAGTCTGTCCACAGTAATGTGGATAGAACTGCATAATTCCAACATCTGCGAGCTACAAAAAGTTGAAAAAAGAATTAAAAAAATGATGGCAGTGAACACTCATTTCATGCAAGTCTGGATCTACAACAGGAGGGATTTTTGAATGCAGTCATTTTTATGTATTCATCATTATCATATGTTGATTTTGTAGTTATTAAAAATGAATCCCACCAGCATCCCATTAATAATCTGTCATCCAGCATGGCATTGTAAATCATGAAGTCTCATCAACAAATTCTGTAATCTATGTTACAGAGAATGTTGACATCCTGTGCAGTATAATGAGTGTAATATAAGATAATTAATTTTTGCGTTGAACAGCTAGATAGCCTGCAGATGCAGTCTTACCTCGGCTCTCTCCAATGTTCAGGGCAAAGTGCTCTGAGTTCAAGGGAGATAGCGCCTTATAATCCACAGGATGCATTGTGGTCGTATTGGGTTAACCACTCCTTTACTGCTTAGTGTGTGTGCACGCATGTTTTACAGTCTCAGCTTGCAGACCCCAAAGCCATAAAATGTCAGATAGCAATCTATAGTGTGTGGAAACAACAGCAGCCAAAAATCCCCATACCAGCTTGTTCATAATCAATCCTGCTTTCATGTTTTATTCCACACTGGTTATGACTCTGTGTGTGCGTGTGTGTGCACGTATTTATATGGTTATAATTTACCTAAAGATTACTGTGTATGTTTTATGTAAGCTGTGACTCAGCAAGAATAATTTTTCTCCCGCTGTGACCACATCACCATTTCTCGAAGTCAGACACACAGATGCACACACACTCAGTCAAACACACACACACCTGACAGTATTTTGTTGGCCGGTTGTAGTAGAAACAAGTAACTCATTACAATATCTTGTTGTAATAAACTGGTAATTAATCCCACTGATCAAAGCTTTAAAGTTACTTTTGTATTTTTATATAACTCTACTTAAGGGACGATACTGGAGTCACTGCATGTGTATTGTGGAAATAGTTATTGTAATAACTTCATGGCAGTCATACCATCAACTCAGACTGCTGCTTCAACTTTTCGTTTCACCATGTGACATTTGTATAGAAGCTACTCAACCTTTGGGATGATCAGTTCAACTCCCACAGGCTGTGACTGCTTATCCTGCTTATCCTTAACATCCTTTCTTAGGTGAGGATGGACAACTCTCATTCTGGATGGGTAATATGTAGCTAGAACCAGCAACTAAACACATAAGCCCTTAATGGGCACAATTTAAACATTTTTTAAACAAAATATAATATGTGTGATTAATGACAACTTTCGAGTTTTTTTAACACTTTGGACCAGAGCCACTGAGCTGTTTCACCTGTTTCAGTCTTAATCTTGTATATGCTAACCTGTTGCTGGCTCCAGCTACATATTGACCATACACATATTAGTGGTATTAATCTTCTCATTTTAAATGAATTGCAGAAGCTCGACTTATGTCCCAGAATGTTGAACTATTCCTTTTAAAAAAAGAATAAGTGTGCAGGGGCCATGCTTATAATCACACCTAAAGTTACAATGTGTAACCATTGCTCATTGTCTTGTAACAATGCTCCCCTGGCCCGGTGGGGTGAGACAGATGACTGCCTGTGCAGTGATACTAACACAATGAAACAATCATCATCATGCCTTAATTCAGCAGTAATGATGAACAACCTCACCCTCCTCTGGGTGTTATCCACATGCTTAAGTCACTCAGAACCAAAGAGAGCCAAAGCCGATGATTGGCTCTCTGCCTTGGAATAAATAGTTCCACTTTTCCTTCCCAAAAGTTAAATGCCATTGATTGCATTCCATTATTGGGAGTCAAATTTGGAGTCTGAAAATAATCATCATAAACATAAGTTACCCTGGGCCTAGAAGGCTGATGTCCTCTGTGGTCTGCACACTGTTTGTGCATCTTCAAACTCTCCTTGTCTGTTGATTGAGCTTGGGCTAGAAAAGACTGCAAAGCTTCAGGGGTTTAAATTATTTTAGCTTCTTCTCTATAGTTTTGGTGATGGCTTCAGTCCTTTCATCCAGGTAGCTTTAGTGGAAGGGATCAACTGAATGAGCTGGCGCTTACTATCTAGAGGCGCAATCATTTCTTCTTCAACACTGAAACTGATTGCCATACCGTTATCTGATCAGAAAAGCGGGGAATATGGAAACTCTAAAGTAGAACAAATGCTTCCAGGTAAGTTCATGTTAGTTGGGCAGGCGGTAGGCGGGCTTGCATAACCGCCTCCACCGTGACTACCTGAATGCGTGCACAAAACAAAAGGAACTTGTCTTGAGTTTGTGCGTACATACATAAATGTGGCGTCCAATTTTCTGATCATTCTTCTCACTCCTCAGTCTTTAGCCTTACAAATCCAATTCTGCCACTGCCAATTTCCCAAATTATCTCTCCCTCTAGAATCTGGCAGCTAAGTTTTCAATGGAACAAACTTCAAATTGGCAATTCACTCCGTATAATTCAGTCACTTTAAACTAGGCACTCAACATTGAGGCTGCCATGTCAAGTTTCTGTATGTATGTTCCTGTGAGTGTCATTGTAGCATGCATAGGGGCCTTCCAAAGCATCCCAGAGAACCAGTATCTGGATTATCTATCAATATCTAATCTGGCCCAAGCGGAGATTTTAACAATACACATTCTAAGCTAAATTTCACAGCTTGCCCATTAACTGCTAAGTCTTCCGCAGTAACATTTATAGTTGGGCACATTGCTATGGATCTTTTTATTCATTGTGTGCTTTTTGCAATGTTTTTATCATCTACATTGCCATTTGTAACTTTTCCTGGAAGGACAATAAAACATTCTCAAGGTCTCCAATATAACAGTATTTATACTAGTTTTATCTGGTACTGCCTCTCCGACTATGTCTGTACACTTATTGTATCTCCAGTGATAAATACCATCTATCATAATGAGGTATTTTGGTGCAAATGCTCATTTGGGAGATATATTCCAATGCTTGAAGACAGAACTTTACTTTTATGATTTTTTTTCTTCTTTTACTATTTTCCACAATCAGTATTATCATTTCAACTTCTACATTTACATTTATCAAAACAAACCTCTGCAAAGACTAATCACTGTATTTGCCTTGCTTGTCTGTCAAATATCACTGCACATTTGCTGATATTTTTAACACACCTAGATGTTATAACTTGGCCTTTAATCCATTTGTCCTTGTTCTCTCAGCGCCTCTTCTTTTACTGTGCTGGGTTAACTGTTGCTGCTAGGTGCACACATATTTGCACCGAGATTCGACAAGTTGAACAGTGCTCAAATGACCAGGGCAGGTTTTTGATTAGATTAAATGTAGCAGCCACAGTGCTTTGAGTGCCCAGGTTTTATTTGGAGGACCACGAGTTGCTATGTCCCTTGTGACACAGAAATTTTAAACCCTGTTACCTGCTGGGTCTGTAGTGTTCAGCTGTTGTCTATCACACCTCTGTTGATTCACCTCTTCACCTACCAATCTTCTCAAAATTTACACGTTACTATTTCTGCAGCCTTGTGATTTCAGCTGTACATGAATACAGATGCCATTGCTCAGAGACTTTACAGTTTTGGGCACTGTATTGATTCAAAGTTGACGGGGTAATATGGAATCCATGATGATCTTTATTACTTTGGCTGAATGCTATTACCATGAATGCATTTGTAGTAAAATTAATAATTGGAACAACCATACATTTCTTTTCAAGGATCTTTTCAATGAACACCCTTGTGCTGCAGCTTTACCCAAGTGATAAAGAGGTCTCTTTCAGGGAATCTGTGGCCTTGGTGTTTCCTTACCGGTGGTCTGCTATGGCTCCTATGTTCTCTTGAAAGTGAAACATATTGGGGGTGCAATTACCTGATTCATTACCAGAGCATGCTGCTCTTTTCCTCAGAACCTTTGCCATTAGTGCAGCTTTTATAGTGTCCCAGGCTTTGCATGTGCAGTGAAAACTTGTTAGTGGTGCGTGAGGCTGTGGTAGAAAAGCATGTGGGTAAAATCCATGCAGAAACCCTATCAAAACTGATTTCTCAATTTCTTGTTTCTTTTTTTAATACTGCATTGTTCACTACCTCGTACTCAGTATCAACACACAGTACTGGTCTCTTATCTCTGCCGTTTCAAAAGCACATAATATTGTTGATTCAGACTGTTTTCACCTAATGATCTTTTATCCTCCTTTAATTCATGAAACCTGCCTTTCTACAGTAGTAAATGTGTAATTTAGGTTAAACCCTTCCCTTTTGAAATGATTAATCCAACACCGTGAATGAATGTCTCTTAACGGACACACACATACTTATGCTTTCAGTCAAATTGGTAGCTAGTAGATATATTTTAACACAAATTAGTTCTACTGATGATGGTGGTTCAGTACAGGACTTCTTAGCTAGCCAATGATGCAGTCATTTCCTTTGTTGCTTGATGATGCTACTTGTGCAAATGCCTCAACAGGCTGAAAAAAGAAACCTACTTTTGGTCAATACAGAACAATGGCTTGATCCACTGGTATGCATTAGCAGACCAGTGAAATATAGGTGTACTGCTTAGTTTCAGCTCTATTCAGTGAAATCTGACATGGTCTGCCTCTGTAGCAGAACTGAAAATAATAATTGTGATTGGTGTGTTGTGCTTTTATTGGCATTTGGTCACATTAAGTGTGTTGGGTCTCTCTGCATCCAGCATTTATCCCTATATTATGTTATGGCTTGGGGTGTGACAACTGGATAGCCTTCCTGGCTGATCTAACACTTACTTAGGATTCTGGTTTGAGTGGTGGAAAATGATTGTCTTTGCCTCCTGCCTCACAGAAATCAAACTCAGAGTAGCGGCACTAACCTGTTGAATTTATCCGTGCACAATATAAAGTATTCAGTAGGAGACAAAGTCATCAAGCAATTACTCATGTTACAGTTGTTCTCCACGTGTGACTAGCGCATATGAGTGTGTCTGGGCTGTTGCTATATTACCAATGGCTACTGAAGCCATAATATGCAGGTGGCCTATCTAAGTGTTCCCCATTTAGGTTTTTATGGCACTGGATGTTACACCCCCTATGGGAGGGGCAGCATAGTGAATGAGAGGAAATGCATATGCACAACTAACCATTTACACCTTGCACCAAGCTTCTGCTGTGATATGAAATGTTCCATCCTGCTGTTACTCTCTGCATGTTTGACAGGATGGATTCCCATAAACACACACACACTGACATGGGTGCGTACGCACACACCACTCTCATGAAATAATGGTTTGTTAACAGCTGTCGTGTTGATCTTGATATTTCTGCTTTAAATGCACCACTAGATCCAATACAGCCATTCCTTCTTTGTTGTGTTTCGCGTTAAACATTCTATTGTGGTGCTGGTCTTGGGTTACTGCTAGTTACTCTGTGGAAGGCCTCAAACATGGATGTTCAGTATCTCCCTCATGGCATAATGAAACTAACATTGACATGAACTCAGAAGGCCTGGGTTGGCGGGTTGTGGAAGGTACGGGGGCTTGAGAGAGTAGGGTGAAAACTTCTCATGTTTCATTGTGTTGGGGTCTCAAATTTACTACATAAGTCCTGGGAGTATCAATATTTCATTAACACTTTCCATGCGAGAAGAAAAGCATTACTGTGTGTGTATAGATATAATGTCTCTACCTCCTGGCATTATGTGCAGAAGAAGTTCTTGAGCTACCACTGCCACCTGGCTTTCTCTCAGATTGCTTAAGTTAAGATGACATAATCTGACAGCTAATTATCTTTAATTGAATGTACATGACATGACGGCAGTACTATTAAAGTTAAACACTGCACAAAGAAAATTCACAGTCATCCATGAGTAATTATTGCGTATAAAATTATATTCTTTTTCTATACTCCGACGAAACGCCATCATACTTTTTAGTTTTTTGTGAAGTTTAGAGACACTCAGATTTTCAGTAAAGTTAAACTGACTTTATTGGCTCAGAACAGACGTTGACATCATGCATTGACTTGTGGGCAATACTTGTTTTATACACTTGAATTGGTTGCATGCATTAGTGTGAGGCATGCTGTTTAGCGAAACCGCTAAGCTAGACTATCAGTTGCTGTAGCTTCCATTACTGGAAAACATCTCTGCCATGCTGCTGCAATTCCCTCTGAAATTTTCTGTTGAGCAGCTGATCTTGTCCATCTGCCTGGAAAGAGGTGTACCTTCCTCCCCTTGGTGATCAAATATTGTTTTATTGGCCCCTTCCGCTGCACAACATATGTACTCTGCAGTTTTCTTCTGTGGAAATGTATGCATGCCATACTGTATGGACTGCTGTGTTAATCTTGTTGAATTTTGCAGCTGCAGCCCTCTATAAGACTCACAACAACTTTACTCACTCATCATCTTTTGCCAGTCAAGGAAACAAAGAAAGATGAAAAATCTAAACTTCAAAATAACTTGTGAACCTTTTTTGACAGTTACTGAAGACATAATCTCTCTGGTTCTCTGTGTTTTACTACGTTAGCAGCTGTGTTTTGGCTTACGTGTAATGCGGCTAGAATATAGCCTTGATGTTTTAGTTGTCAGCTTTACTTGATTATGGCTAACTGAGATATCAACAATTAATCATTTTCCCTGTTTTAATGAGAATATCAACCTCCCCAAATCTCTTATATTTTAACTACCTGCCTTTTGTTAGTCTATATACTTATTTCTCAATGTTTACTGTTTTCCGTCTCTCTAACTTAGTATACGTGAAAACCTGACCCATTCTCTAAAATGTATTTTTAGTAATATTTACATCCAAGTTACAATACATCAGTGCAAGTTAAACTAGAACCTGAGCACCATACATCTTGAATGGGACTGATGGAATGTGGCTGTGCAGGTAATATCTGTCTCATTACATGACATTTATGTCTCTATGCACCAAAGATGGGTCGCAATTTACAAATTTTCCAACGGTCGATAAATGCAACTGATCAGATAGTTTACGCATGACTGTGCCTTGGTCCCTAGAAATATTCTCCACTTATTTTCCTGGTGCCTGGTAGTGACCAGTTGCTGCGTCAATGCACCCCAAAAGCTGCTGTTACTATTAAACAATCTAAGAGATAAACATTACTGTCAGTGACCAAAGCCGAACTGACACAGCTTTCAGGAACATGTGGGTTCCTTTAAAAAAACCGGGTTTCTGCAAACTCCTGTCAGGTAAAGCCTAGCATATCATAAAATTCTACAAACTATGCACAATATTCATTTTGAGCGGTGACACATTTAGCCTTGTAACATGTAATATGTCATGCGGGGGTGGAGGGTGGGCGTGATCTTCAAAGAATGTCAAATAGATCCCAGTGAAACATGCATCCTTAATCCTATATACTATATTTAAATGCTATTACCTTTACAATTAGAATCATTGATTGCTTGCGGTTTAATCATGTGACCTCTAGATTACACTTCATCACGGCAGGTCAATAAATAATAAATGCTTCTGACCAAAACACACACACAAAAATGCTGCAGCCTTTTACTTGATGTTTTATAATAACATATAACAGTCAAACATTAATTGAAACCTCTTAACAATAAATATGGAATTTTGTACCATGAGATTCAATTTGCTCGGTTTCTAATCGTTAACATCCTCAACTGGGTTCGACGGCTGTTTTATCCCCTTCTCTTCTCTCTCCCCTCATCAGACTGAAACCCTTATGGTGCTGTTGTAGAATCTCCCTCGTGCCATGGCAACTCTAGTAGGTGGAGGCTGCAGGCACATGGTTATTTGTGTGTGCATTGTTTGTAATAAGCTTTTCCTTTATGGTACATAGTAGCTCTATGAGAGTTATGGGATAGAAAGAAAATGATGTGCTTATCTTTGAGAAGACTGGGTATCGGTCTGTGCTCTGTCTGCAGGCGGGCTTTCTTTCTCTTTCTCTCTCAACCTCTGGCTGTATCTTCTAATATCTTTCATTCAGAAGTATTTACATACTTCCCCTTTCACAGAAAGTGACTTAAAATAGAGCTCCTCATCTTTGTCATCATCCCTTCCTTATATCTCTTTGTCCTTCCTGTTTTTCTTTCCAGCAGGAGAAACAAAATAAAAACAAAACAGCGAAACTTAGTGTGTGTGCTTTCCTCTCTTCCTGCACCTACATATCACTGGGCTCCTTTTCCATGATGTGTGGATTCTCAATATAATTACCGAGCAATTTTGTATTGATCTTTCCCATCCTCCTCATCTGTCTCTCTGCTTCCTCTATCCATTTAATCTCCTTTGTGCGACCACTTTCTTCCTTCCTCCCTCATCTCTAGTGACCTCTCTACTGATTCAGAGGCCATGAAGAGTTATGGCATATCTCTATTTCTGTATGAGTGTAACGATAATTAGAAAAACCTATTAGTCTCCGGTGAAAGTCAGACTGCATACAGTACAGCACTGCAGCTGAAGACAAAAATGTTTTTTTCTTCAAAATATCCTGTGATGTAGTTTCAGCATCCAGAGATATCAAAGATTTAAGTGTGTGTGTGTGTGTGTGTGTGTGTGTGTGTGTGTATGTATGTGTATTTGTGTGTCCTAAATTAGGTGAGTGACTTGTTGTTGCTGTGTGGCTCTGCCTGCCAACACAGAGGCCCTCTCTTCGACTTCACTTAATCAGTATGCAGCTCCTCTCCGCATCACTGTCCTTGTGTTATAAATCGACGTAGACACACACACACACACACACAAAGGCAAATAAACACACACACTTCATCAAAATTCTGTTCCGGACTTTATCACTGTCCTTGCGATATAAATATCATGTATAAAAAAAGAAGGAGAAAACACAGAACCTGGACCAAGTCCAGAGTCCCAAACACTCATGTTCATGTGTGTTGATACACTTATATTCACACAAACTCCCTCCCCTCCCATCTCTCTCGATCTCTCACTGTCTTTCTTACTGACACATCAGGACACAGACTCAAACGCAGACACTTGTGTGAAAGAACACACACGAAAACACACTCACTTTGGGGTGATAAATAAAGCAGTGCGAGCAGCAGTCACTCTTTGCCATGTCAGGCTTTACTGATGTCTAGTTCAATCCAGGGGAGTGGTTCAATCACGTCTCACGAGACCAATCTAATCTTAGACCCACAACATGCTCAGACACACACACAGGCACACCCACATGCTAATAGCTGTGAGACTTTTTCATCCTTCTCTTACATACAGTGACTTTTCTGTCAAAAAAATAAAATTTCCTTGATCAAATTCTCAGAATAGAATAATAATGCTGTTACTGTTACACCTTTGAATTTCTCAGAGAGAGAGAGAAGACAGCATTTTTTAAATTTCAAATTATTTGTCAGAACATGAATAGTTTAATAATTTGTCATGAATAGTTGAGACCAGACATGAAACTTGAGAAAAGGTGAGTAAAAAAAAGAAATGATGTAAAACTACTGGAGCAGCGTTGAATATAAATTGGAAACTTGCAAGATAATAATGCTGGAATATGAGTAGCACCGCCTGTAACTTTGATGTTTACATTTTCCTAATGAAGGTAAAAATTAGAAAAGAAAACAGAGCTACTTCAATTTCAAACTTCCTCTGACCGTACTGGCAAAAAATTCCGATCTCAAATCAGTTCTTTGCTGAAGCAGATATATCCAATCACCAAGGTATGTGCAGGCAGTCCTTTTACAGTTCATTACCTCCAAACCAACCCACTTCTTTACTATAGATTTGAAAATCAAATTATGCTCAGATACATGCAAGCAAGCACGCAGGCACACAGAAGAAAATGAGAACTGAGTGGGTATACTAGATGGGGAAAAAAAAAGATCCTATAAACCATGTAGACTGTATGTGTAAAACCGTTTTGATCTTTGATATGTGTTAATACTGTACAGCTCTGTAATTTTACATTTTTGTTTTCATAAGTACTGAAACTCAAAATACAAAATAAATACATGTTTTTTCCCCAAGACCTTCTATCCAGCCTCTGGCCACAACCTCAGTGTCAATCCTTTCCAACCTCTTTAAGACCCTAGCTCCGTTTACTCAAGCATGCTTTAGCATTTATTCATCCAGTTAAGAGTCCAAAAAATGCTGAAATTATTAGGGAGGGTGTGTGTGTGTTTGTCCTGCGACATCCGTCCTCTCCACTCTCATCGAGATGAACAATGTGTAAACACTCCGGAAGATTTCACTCTTGTTTGATAGCATGGGCTCTGATAGGGCAAACTTGAGGATAAAAGCTTCAATATAGATGTCAAGAGCTATTCTGCAAAGTTAATGAGCTACTTTATCTTTCAGGCACAAAAACACAGGTTTAAGTATTCCTGGTGGTAATCAATAAATTTTCTGCTCCGAGTTTGACTCACCAAAGATCACTGCAGCATGAATGCTTTTTCAGAAGCTCTTCAGGATCGCATGTAGAAATTTTGCACTGCTGAGACCGCAGCACTTTCATCTCATGCATGAGATTATATATGTCAAAGGGTTAATTGTGTAAACTAAATTAAGGGGCTTTAGGATTAAAATAAAGGTGGAATGCACCCATTTTAAGTAAAGCACTATAATGTGATTACCTAACTAGCATTTAAATAAGAGATATCAGACAGGTTATGGTAGGAGAAAGGGCACTCCATATTATAAATGGGGAATTTATATTGACAATACAATACTGTAGCTAACTCTCAGCCAGATAAAGGAGGAGGAAATGGAACCTATTCCTGTGAAGAAAGCAAATAAGCTTATTTCCCAAAATGGGATAATATTATTATCTATCTGTAATGGATGGGTAAATATGATATTTCTCATTCACATTCCCCATCCATGTTTTCTCTGCCAGGCCTGAGGTTTGTATCAGCAATCTCCTGGTCACAAGCCTTCTTCTTTAGCCTCTAGGCTACCGCTGCTCCCAAACACCGCTGTAAAACCATGACATGATATGAAAAGAGGAAAAGGGAAGGGGGTAAAATAGATGGGTTCAAAGTATCAGCAGATGATTTTAGAAGTGTAAAGGAACAGTGTGTGGAGGTAATAAGGGGAGGTGAAGGAGAGGATGAGAGCACACACATACACATACATACTCCACACACATATACATGCAGTGTATCATCTACATCTCTCTGTCTCTGCATCACCCTGCCTGTCAACCCCACCGACCTGAACGATCCATCAGCTGCTACTGCTCCAAGAGATTGGGGGAGGGAGGGATAAGAATGTGAGATGAAGTAGAGTGTGAATGAGAGACTCGGGTCAGAAAGAGGAACGTCACCTTCTACTTAGATACACCTCTGGGGGAACTGTAAGAGGCTCCATCTGTTACCACTCCCCTCTCCTCAACTATTTGTTCTTCCAAACTCAAAGAACCGATGCTAAGCAAAAATGCTAAATGCTCCAATTAAATGAAGCGGCAATCTCTCCTTTGTGGAAATCCTGACATTTTTTTTTTTAACAAAAAATAATTTGGTGTAATGACCAGTGAAAATTATGATAAATTGCCCTGTGTTTTGCCTGGAGTGCCAGTCCAAATTACTGCTTGAGTCTGCATTGATAGAAGGTTCAGTATTGCAGCTTTACATTTTATAGTTCATCCTCCTCACCCGCCTGTCCATCACCTGCCCTGCTCCCCTCTCTTCACCGCTCAGTCATTCTTGAAACCAAATTAGTCATGGAGACCAGAAAATTACTCAGTCGAAGCAGTTTAAGCATGCTCATACATCAGACATTTAAATATAGTTCCTCCCCTTTACCTCACTGTCTCTCTCTCTCACCCTTTCCCTCTTCAGTCTCTTGTCCATAATTTAACTTGTCTGCAGCGTCTACGCTGTTTATCTCTCATCCCCTCTTCTCACCTCTCCATCTCATCATTCGCCCCCTCTTCTCCCCCTTGTCTCTTATCACACCCTGCACTCTCCTCTTAAGGCAAGATAGAGAGAAGGAGAGGAAAAAAGAAACCAGGGTGGAGGAGGAGAGAGTGGAGAGAAGAGTGACAAGTCAGATTACGGGGTAGTAGGTGGGGGCTTTTTTTCCCTCTCTGTTTTTCTATCTCACTATCCAACTCTCTCTCTCCCTTTACACACACACGAGTTCTGTCTAGTTGTGTTTCCCTAGGGTTCTCAACACATCGCCACGCTGGTCACTGAATGCCTCACCTGAAACTAATTCCGCCATTGCACACACACACATGCATGGATAGATGCAACAGATGCTTGCCTGTGCACTGGCACTCCAGCTGACTCCACGACTGGGCCTGCTGATCTCTTGAAAATGCTACAAGACGCTGCAGTGGTTTTGAGCTGCAGCTTCCTTTGGCTCCCTGCTTTTGTCCTGTGACGTGAATCAGCATTCTGCCTGGTTCTTGGGCTGCATTATGGATTCTCTCCACAACCCACATACTCTCTAGACATTGACCGACGAGCATGCAGCTAGTAGGCAACAGACATCAATTTTAAATAACAAACTAATAATTTCCCTGTTGTTTCACCTGATTATCAGCTCTTTGCAGAAACATGCCTGGGTTGCATGATCATAATTCACCTGCAATGTGGCACCTCATGCAAATTAGCACATCATTTGGTTTCTGTGTGAGCTTCTAAAGACCTGTGCTGCATTAGTATCGTGGATTGTGCATGATCGCCGTGCATATCTGTTATTTGTGGGCACAGGAATAGAGCATAAAGTAGATAATTCTGGTGCACCTTAAAACCATGTGGGTACTTGCACTATAGGTAGGAGGATAGGAGGAAGTAGCAGTATTAACCCCATTATATAAGTAATTAATCAATAAATATAGATTAAGAATAAATATGTACATAAGCACCAGGTACTGGTTAGTAATATGATATGACAGTTTAGGATGCATGATTATATCATGTGTACCCATAATAGTCTTACAAAACATTTGGTTGGCTTCCTGTGTTTGACCTATTAAGCATATTTCTCTGTGCTCTACCTTGAAATATTCACAATAATACAATAATATTGATAATAATGATACTACTATACTAATAATAATATTATGTACAAAGATAATTCCTCATACTGTTAGCAGATATTTCACTGTCAAGTTATATACTTACTGAAACCTTAGAATATGTAATGTTTTTCAATTATTCATATCGGTACACAAGGGTTTATGATTTTCCTTTATCTCGGAAGATGAGTATGAATAGCTTGAATGTATCTCACTCCACGGTGTGAATCATGTATTGTGGGCCTGGCATTTGTTTCAAATGGTTAAGCTGGATTGTATAGCCGCTGCAGGCAGTGAAATGAAAAGAGCTTTCCACCCTCTCTTTTCATGCATTGAGGGCTTAAATTTTCTACTGCTGCTGTGGCTGGGTGGGTGCAGGTCTCCAAGCAGTCAAGCCTTAATTAGCTCATTCATTTAAACAGATCCACCACTGGTGGTAAAAATCTCCACAAATCTCCCTCTCTGCTGTGATCGTGGTTACAGGGCACTCAGCTACCGGCATGGATCACATCATCACGCCAGCATGCTACACACAGAGTATATGCAGGGGTGTGATGCGCTCATTACGCTCACTAACTGAAATGTTTGCAACAACAGGTCGGTGGAAACGCCAGTGGTCTGTCTTGGTGGGCGAAGCAACACACACACAATGTGTTTTTTGTTTTTAAAGCAGAATCCAGTATGGTAACTAAACTAGTACTGTCTGGACAGCAACTCACAAAATCCAAATTTTGATATATAACTCAATCTGAACACATAAAATGATATAGTACAAAATGATTTTGGACTGCCTTTAGCAGCCATATTAAACATGCACATTTCTTGTTTGATGAACAGTTTAGTTTTAAACAATTTGTACCGAACGCTACAATCTGGGTGTGACTACAATGCAAGTTACTAACTAAAAACAATGCATAAATATGAACAACCTGCAAGCCAGATATTTCACTGGGTGAGGGATATAATTATGAATTCTTTTTTACTGCAGCCTGTTAATGCAGCTACCCCTCTTCTTTCCTCTCTTCTCACAATT
Organism: Lates japonicus; assembly: GCA_033238685.1. Classification (NCBI taxonomy): domain Eukaryota; kingdom Metazoa; phylum Chordata; class Actinopteri; family Centropomidae; genus Lates; species Lates japonicus. The sequence goes on from BRZM01001968.1 coordinate 61,316, forward strand.
CTCCATAGTTGGCACACCTTGCACTGCACTGCCTCAGCTGGGCTAATGATCTAAGCTGAATCAGTGCTTCCGACCAAAAGCATTACACCACACACACACAAATACTGAACAGAGGTGATCTGCACTGTTAGCAATACAAAATCAGTTCTGCAAAAAGTGTAAGTCCTGCTTCTGTTCGTCTAAAAGTATTTATTTGTGCTTTATTGTGTGTGTGTGTGTGTGTGTGTGTGTGTGTGTGTGTGTGTGTGTTTAAGCAAATACCCACAATGTATTACCATACATGTTTTACTTTTCATATTGTGCCACGTCACTTGACTCATAAATTCTGCTTTGCATCACGTTGACCCTGCTACAAATGCTCATTGCCACCTTGATACTTTGCTTTTAACTTGAGCATCTGGTATGGATGTTTATCACAAACATACGACATAGCAAACAGCAAACGGTACACGAATGACCATCTGTGGCGAGGCGGAATGCGAAGCCCCAGCCTCCCTTTATCATTACACTCTACCTTTGCTAACACACATCATCTTAGTCATCACCTCTGGCACCTTCATTTTCTTTGAACTTCACGTTCACATTATGCTCGGTTGCGGGTGGCCGCGCTTTGTGATCTGCGTGCACTAGTGTTGACTGGCTGCTTAAATTGCACTGGTGCTTTTCGTCAGCTAGATCTTGTTTCACTGATATCGAATACAGCATATCAATTTCTGAACCTGTAATATAATAACGGTGGCAAACTGATCGAGAGGCTCAATACAATGCCCAAATAAAACCTCAGTGGGGCTCGGCGTTCGCGAAAACGTTTCATTTCTTTTAACCGCACCTTCTTCTTTCAAATGGGTAAAATCAAATGAAGAGGTTCAGCGGAAAGGTAGCCAGTAGCGTCTGGTATTATCTGATCTTCAACATGATGTCTGCCCTCACGCATTTGCCTGCGCCTGGTATAAATATGGCGCAGCGAGACTCATTGCTGGCGTGCGGTGACACCTCCTCCTCCTCGGTTATCGGACTCTTATTTCTATTCGGCAATTTTAGCTAACACACACACCTCCACTCACACACACACACACACACAGTCTGTCACTTTTCTCAGACTGGCTGCAAAAAGCAGTTGTACCTTGTCAGCTAAAGCCGGCACGGGGCCATGACTGAACTGAGCTGGTGCCTTCGTGGTGCTTCAGCCAGCGAAAGCACAGCGATGAACCTTTTTAAAATTAAGCAGGCCAACAGTTGTGTTTCATTTGCAAAATTAGCACTAAGCCTGAGATCTACGCCCGTTTCCCTGAGGGTAGATGCTCCAGGTAAGGATGAGACGGGCAAATGGACTGGAGAATGAGGTGTGAAGAGAGAGGGAGGTTAAAAGAAACTGATAAAGGGAAAACCATGCAAAATGTGAGAGCTACACCGTCTGGAGGAGGGACCTGATGGACTTGACGCATGATTTTGTATTTGTAAATGGTTTACATGAAAATTTGGTGTCCAAATGATGTGTAAATCATGAAGAAAGTCGCCTGGAAAATCACTGCGGTGGGCTGGCTTTTAAAATGGCTACCACAGACAAGACAGAGTCATTTCTTCAGAACACAACCAGGGACACTGTATATATTTATTTATTAAATAACACACCATTCTCCTCTCAAATGAGGTGATGCGGCCACAGATTGCTAATCTTTCACCCTTCTGGTGCCATAGCACAGTACCAAACGAGTACAAATGACTGCAACTTTTCCCAAAAGCTTTGCGTGGCCTATGATTTAAGAGAGGCAAATTCTCTGGGGACCCAAAAATTTACTAGGCAAACAATATGATGCAGAGCTTTGGCGCAGACAGCACATGAAGAAGGACAGAATCTGCCCTCTCTCTCAGCCACAGTCTACTGCACCTGCCCGCACCTTTTCTCTCTCCTCTCTCTCTTTCAACATACTAGGTCAGTTGAGCTCCTGCACTGCAGCACAGTTGAGTGATGTATTAAGTTTTTTTCATGATTTCAGGACTAGGAAAACTATGTTGGAAGGTTCTCTTTTCTCACTTTTGGGACCTTTCTTCTTCATACTCTTGTTGTGTATTATACACCACATATGTTTCAACCAAAGTGTTTTGGCATCATTGGCTATGATTGGAAAATTCGTCGATGTCAGTCCTATGACATTCCTATACCGACGATCAAGTTGTTGGGTGTTGCGGTGCGATATGGCACAAGTGGTAAATAACCAGTGCGTTACAGGATGGCAGGCACTGCGCTCTCTTTCACATAAATACAGCCATGGCCAGACTCTGTTAATATTTCACATCGCTGCTGGCAACCTAAAGAAAACCAAGTTAGTTGAGCCATCAGCTGGTAATCCGGAAAACTCTGAACAAAGTACACAGGCGAGAGGCCTTCCTGCATCTCACCACTGGCACCATGCGTACAAAAATAAATGCGCTCTCTGCGTCTGCAACTATTTCCTGGTCTGAGACAGATTGTTTTCAGCGCGGGATATTCCTCGCTTTGGAAGCTGGAGAAAGCCTCTCTTTTACTAAACCGTACGCGTAGACACGCAGTACGTCCTGCGGTGGTGTGACCCTCTCCTCCCTTCACCTTCCTCTCTCTTCCCGGACTCTCAGGTTTTGGATTCGGTGGACGTTAAAACTTCTGGGACAAAAGGCGAAGTCCCTAGCACCTTTTAAGTGACATCCTTCACAATCCTCTACTGGCGACTCATGTTCTCACCTTCCCTGGCACCTTGCGTGTGTCATACCTCCCATCAATGGTACATCTCAATGGCTGATCCCTCTCCCTCACATTTTATTCCTCCTTGCTTGGGCCTCTGCCTTGTTCAAATCATATCTGCAGGTTCGAATTGCCTTCTCCAGGCACCATCAACAAGAGCAAATACTGGTAGTTACAGAGAATCAAGGTGGGGGCAACAGGCCACACGTGGCAGGTCATCTGTCTGACTGCAAGCCTGGTACACACACAGGACACACTGGGTTCCGAGACGGCTGGCTACCACCTGCAGTTGCATGCTTCAAGCAACAACCACAGATCTATGAAAATATACTGAGCAAAAACTGGAAAAGGAAGCCAACACCAAAACCACACAGCAGAACCATGTCCCTAGGGACCCCTAAAAGTACCTACAATCACGTCCATTGGATTTCCCTCCCTCAACACATAAAAAATACCCTTAACAGTAAACTGATGAACTAAGGTAATTTCTGAAACTTTCTAATAGGCTTACTTGGTATACCATAGCTCTCTTAAAAGACCTATTTAGAGCAATTTATGGTTAATATCTTCAATCGTGGCTGATATAGAATTATGTCATCAATATCATTTAATAAGCATGCATTGCACATTATATGTTCTGCATTGTATTTCTAACAGGCTGTGGAGTAGCTTCAGAAGGAAATTCCCTCACTGGATGTCAATGTAGCCTAGGGGCAGAAGACGCTCCAGACCAGCCTTGAACATAGCCACAGCAATAAGTTATTGTCACTGTGGTATGCAGTTGCGTACTGGATCAGTGCTGTAGTTCCAGTGAACAATCCATGGGCTACCATCAATCCAGCACCGGAGGTATGTCTGTCGACTGGGTGCGCCTAATTAAAGTATGTGGGTTTCATTCTTCGAATATTGCAGTGTGTGAAGGGTGACTGGTACAGGAAAGCCATGATGGTTCTCACTGGAAAATGTTGAGATCAGGTGATTGGCCGAAGATACATGCCTAGATAAAAATCTTCATAGGGTAAAGGCGGAGCAACATCTTGGGGCTGTCTTCAACACTTGTGTCTGAAGTTGTTAAAATGGTTTATGATCAAGACCGACTGCAAGGAATAGATGAACACAATATATGCAATAAACTCAATGAATAGAGGACAGACACGTTTGAGTGATGGAGAGAGATAAGGAGAGATAGACGAAAAACAGCAGAGGGACAGGAGACTGAAAACCAAGGACAGAAAGAAAGACCACTGCATTTACGTGCTTTGCGTCTTGCAACGTACAAACCTCAAGGAGACCATGAAGGAAAGGTTAACTCCACTGTAATTCAAGTATACTGAAATACTGAGACAGATTCAAACAAATAGAATTTTACATTTCATACAAAGAAAACATTTAGTAACAACCAATCCCTTCAGATGCCTTTATCTAACGTTTTCACCAAGTATGAAATCATGAAACCAGGTGCAGGATAACAAGAGGTTATTAGGATAAAACCACTCAACATGGTATAATGGGATAGTAGCACTCATTTGTGAAATATTATTAGGTGATGGGGGTGAAAGGTCAGGTTGCCAAGATATGGGACTATATAAAATCATGTTCCATTTATTTACATTCATTTAGAGTTGGGATGATAATTCGAGGTTAGGGTTAACAAGTGGCATTACTATATTTTAAAATGAAACTGGGTACACTGAAATGTGACTATATAGTCTAACCTCCCATTGGAAAAGGAAGGAAACTTTATGTGTGGCTCTTGTGCCACATGTCTGTAGCATGTGTGTGTGTATAAGTAATAAAGTAAAAAGAGTGAACTTAAATAAGGGTGGGGCAGCAGAGACATGCAGGGGTACAGCGTTGTAGAAACTCTGTGGCGGAGAAACAAAAGAAGCCTTAATAATGCCATGTGCTTATAAAGGCTTTATATGGAAGGTGACCTCACTCATGAGCAACAGTAATTGTCAAACAATGGGTGGGCCTTTGAGTAAAATGATCCTGTCGTAAACTTATAAACGGTCATTGATGATCTCCCTGGAATGACTGTCACAGTCTAGTTAAGGCTTCCATGGAACAGGAAGTATGTGGTTTACTACATATATATTATGAGTGTCACGATTGACGCGCAAAGCTTCTAACACCAATTTCAACTGAGGATCACCACTCTGATAACCTATTGAAATCTAAAATAAATTACTATACCCATTTTAGAGAAAAAAAAATAAAGAGAATAAAAACAAATCAAACCACAAAAAGGAGGAAAAAAGAAAAAAAACCCACAAATGCTTGCCCTCCTTTCCATGATTATTCACAAATTTATAGACGCTAAGATCATTATATTTTCCCAAATTAAAATTTTTTAGGAAGAAAAGAAGTAGCTATAGTGATGATGTGTACTGCAATACATATTTACTTTCCGCAACACTTCTTGTTTTTTTTCTTGTTTTTCTTTTTTTCTTTTTGTGTTTCCTGTGTACTACTTTGGTCCCAAAAGTCAGGCTTGGATAAAGGAAATATGAAATATGAAAAATACTGCTTAAAAGATTAGCAAATGATGGTTGCTGGAGACAATTGAGGATTAATTTACCACTAGGCATTTCAATGTCACTAATCAACAGTCTCCCGAACAAACACTAAAGGCAATATATAAACAGTTTTTTTTGCGAAATTGCTAAAATTGAAAAAAAAGTCTAGTCCCCCTGTTCCAGCACAATTACCTGCTTTGTTTGCCATTTCTAAGTTAAATGGTTGAAATAAAAATAAGGAAAAATAAAACATGAAACAGATTAGCTTCTGCACAAGAGTAGATACAAAATTATTTTATACCCTTGGCAGTTTCATCTGGAACACGAAAATAATTCATACTGGGTGCGAAATTGGTGACACTTGATGACAATTTGTGCATTACATTTGTAACTGTCCAGTCTACCAAATGCCCAAGTAGTCTGTTTCTTTTGCTCACGCCCCCAGTGGGTGAACCCACTGCTACTTTGGAGGGAGTCAAATTAGATACACAAATTCAAAGGCTACTTCCAATCGTTTTCCTCACCCCCTCAATTGCTGTTTATTAGCTAAAACCATGGTACCCCGTTTTAAATAATGAAAATCGCAGCGTGCCTCACTGATTTGGTATATCCTCTCTAATCATCCACTTCAAAACCAGCAGCATTCCTTGACTTGTTCTGTATTGTACCTGTATCTTGCCACACTTCAGATTTACATCAGCAGGACCAATATTACGAAAACAGCAGATGAAATTTACACGCGCAAGATCAGCGAGGCCAACTACCAATAGTTAAATCCTGTCATCATTCCTTTCCCTATTATTTAATTTAGTGTAATCCAGAAATAGCCACCGAGAGCTAGGAACAAATTCCAAATGTTATTTCCTCCACCATCTGTCTAGCACTCTATTGGTTTGTGCTTCTTCTTCCTTCTCCAAGAACATTACTCATGATGGTTGGCCACAGATTCAACATACCGTTTTAACAGACGCAAATACTACTGACCTGTCAGTAGCACTTCACACGGGTTCCCCGGCAGCATGTGCTGTCATTGATTTAAGAGAGTTTGACTTTTTGATGAAGGCTATACCAGATAAATCACATAGTGGTTAACATACTTGCAATTCAAATTCTTCACGAAATTACAGAATAAATATATATGCACATTTTCTTCAAATCTTTGTGAGAGAAAACATTAAAAAGTGCCTCTACAAAGCTTGTAGTGGGTGTGATAGAATCCAGAAGCAATGGAGGGGAAGAAAGGGTGGGTAGAGTGGGTCTTAACAAAAGTGCGGAAATATCAAGAAAACCTTGACGTTGTCTTATAATAATATTCACAAATGTTTCTACGCTTCGTGCGTCAGCGCGTCGCGCAAAGAAGCACCGATAGACAAGTCCTCATTAATAATAATAACATATTAATAAGATATAAAAATTAAAATAGAACACCGAACTGTAAATGCGTTGCAATATCTCTGTTCTGTCTGATGCGCAATAGTTTCTGAGTAAATCCCACCGCTTCCTACTAGGCAGAGTGCATGCAACAAAGCTACGGACCATTTTTGGCATATGTGGCTTTTTTCTCTCTTCGATCATTTCCTGCAAACTTTATGTGCACGGCCTCCAGGTGTTTGTACATCCTAGTCAGGGTAAAGAGACGAAAACCCCAGTCAGGATATACTGTAAACTCATTTGTCTTACACATCGTAACTCCAAAAGGGTTTAGTGACGGATGTGTTTAGGATGCTTTATTATGTTTTATTCCCGTTTCTCTTCTCTTTTGCTTCTCTCTTGGGCATATAGAGATATTTATATATTTATAAAATAACGGCTGTTGAAAACGTACTGGCTACTCTGAAAAAGGCACTTCATTGAAATATCTAAGTGGCCTCTCCTCCAGGCTGATTTGGGGAAACGTTATAGTGTATTATAATATTTTATTTTATATCATGCTGCTTTTTCCCAGTTTATTTTCAATATTGGTTTGAGATGATTTAGTTTTAATTGTGGTAGATGTATTGTTGACTTTGTATTTTGTTTTATTTTTCTACTCAGGCTAGGGGTGTTAAACGGTAAGATTTTCTAGGACTTGAGGGTAATCCGAGCGTTTGAAGTTTATTGCTCTTCAAATGTCGCTGGGACGGGTCGGAGTAGCAGCCCTTTCCCCGCCGTGGCAATATCTTCAACTTCAGCGTGCATCCTGCTGCAAATCAAAATTTACTGCATGCACAGTGGGTACATCGCCCCATACCACATATCCTTTGGACTGGGTACATCACGCTGGCGATCTACAAAGCCCCACTGCCGGTGTGGGCCTGCGGCTATCGAGCCTGGGGCGACCTCATTCTGTGATCCTGCCGCATATGGCTGCATGGTGTGGTTGGCTGTGACGATGGTGTTGAGTTGAGGTTGAGCCGGCCGAGTTGCACTCTCTCTCTTTCTAACAAGGTTTAAGTTGCTGTTACTGCTGCTGCCATTGTCTTTTCTCCCAGAAAACTTCGCTCTATTCCTCTGCTATCTCTCTCCCCTCTACAGCTCAGTGGGACAGTACACATCCGTCAGGGCGGTGTCTCAATCCTTGGCGGCCATGGGCGTGTGTGGCGACTAGTGTGAGTGTGGGTGTGCATACTAGATTAGCCGGTTTCTCCGGTGTTACCCAGTGTTACAGCACTACTCTGCCTTGGTGGTCCTCAAAATCTGCACTGCATCTGGATGCCTGTCAGATCTACCTCAGAGCGTTTCGGAAGGAAGCGACCTTCCTGCGACGGAGAACAAAGCAAAAAGCCCAGCCACAAGAAACAGCAGAGATAGAGAGGATGAGTAGGCTGAGGATGAGAGGACAGAACAGTGGGACAGCTCCTCTCACCTGCCTCCCCATGTCAGAGCTGCCGTTGTGGGGTCATCCCACCAGGCAGGGGCCGTGAAGACTGAAGAATGCTTCCAGCTCCAGGACAGATGACCTCAACCTCAGTGGGCGTGCCAAGTCAGCCAAAAGCAAACTCAGGTGTCTTGGATGACATCTCAACCACCAATGACAGAACACCAGCCACTGTTTGGGGGATGATATCTGGGAACCGTCCAAGGGTTTCTGATGGAATCTATCCTGGACAATGGGTCAGATGTCTCCAAACGCCACGCACAGGCAGAAAGGTAGTTATTCGCGGAGGTTGGGCGTGCAAGGACTGGTATCCAGTGAGGCGTCCAGTGGGAGGCGTAGCAGATTGTCATTAAGGAAAATATTTAGCTGGAGATTTGGCATTAGGGAAGGAGTTGGGTTGTATCTGACGTATACTCAATGAGATAACTCAACATTTGAAACCCCAAGACATGTCAGGGTGAGCCTCTCAATGTCATTCCATTCAGATATAAAGCTTTCAAAGTTGGCAGGTTAATAAAGGCGCCCTCTTGGACGTAGGATATCCGATTATTCCCTAAATGCAGTAAATCCAAACTTGAGAAATTCCAGAAATCAGAACGGTAGATTTTCTGTATTAGGTACCCACTGAGATACAATTTCTTGACATTGAGGGGCCGAGGCAGGAGCTCAGAGATGTTGTGAAAGCCTTTCTCTTTACGGTTCACCGTCAGCCCCAAGTCAGTGATGTGAAGGTTGCAAATACATCCAGCTGGACAAATTATGGGGATGGGAGGCCTTGTTTGGTAGCCAGCAATAGGTGGTTGGTTGATGCCTGGGTAGATGCTACGAGGGGTTGGGGTTCTGCACCTTGTTGGTCAGTTTGGTGAAACGACAGCCTCTACTGCATATTTCACAGAGACCTGTTGTAGAAAGGAGGAAGCATGGAAAGTTTAGTAGGCCGCATATGTTCTGTTTTCAGATAGGACCAGGGTTTAACAGCCTCAATCTGCATCGGAGGCAGGACTGAAACTCACTCGTTTAGTTCCCGCAGTCACCCGCTCATTTGAATGGGTGCGCCATGCGTTCTACAAAGCTGTATAAAGTCTCTCCAGCCATGTTTTTAGCTGGACAATCTCACACACACAGTTCCAGGGGTTCTCCTCCAGCTGGATTTCCATTAAGCTCTCCCAACGCCTCAAGCGTGCTATGCCGATATCTTTGTCAGCTCTCTCGGGTCAGATGTGGAAGGCCATTTAGAGCAGGATCGATTATCATTTAGCGCAAACCTCTCAGGTTGTGAAAATTTTGAATACACACTTTCAATCACTGCGTGTAACTGCTGCTCCACCGGTGCCAGCTCTCAACTGAAAGAACATTCCGGAAAACTTTCGTTGTTTCTTCGCAGGAACAACGTTCGTCTTCTAAGCGCCGACGCTCAGCGTGGATATCTTGGTGGTGTACCCAGATTATGGATATGGCATTGTGCAGGATGGAGGCTGTCATCGCGCATGGATGGATAAGGCCACTTCCGGCACTGCAACAGAGGAGAAAGAGTGCTGGAAAGGGGAGGAATTGGGGTGGTGCACACAGGTACACACCCACACAAAGTGAAGTTTGAGGTGGGACAGGCAGGCAGAGAGGAGAATGACAGGAGAGGAAGGCTACATTAGTTTCAGTAGAATGGAAGATGGCTTTGAAATGAATACCAATTAATAATAGAAGGACATGGGAGACTACGTAAGATGTTGCATCACTGCTGGATATTGCAAACAAAATATAACCCCAGCACTCTCGGATGGGTATTATGATACATAAACACAAACACATCTCTACACTCAGACATTTACCGTCACCATATAGGTGGGAATGCCATTTATTATACAGCAGATATGCTGGTAAGGTCGTAATAAATCTCCTCAGAGATGCTTATCGCAATGAATAAACAGAAGACAGCAGCAGGTGGATGGGGTTACTGGTGAGGAGACACAGTCCCTCTGCTGTGTTTATTACATAACAGGGACCTCAGTCCCTCTTTCGGTAAATGGGGAATCCAGAGATGCACGGTGGAGATTAGAGTAGGTGCATCGAAGAGGACGGGAACGGAAAAGGTGTCAGCTTGATGACCAGTAGTGGGACGAGATGGGCTACCGTTGATGGACTTGCTGAACATCCATCTCGTTAAAATGATTCTCAGCGTATTGTTTATCGTATATTCTCATCTTAAAGCTATTGAAATCTGATAAAACATAATAAAAATGATAGATAACATGTAAACAGTACCACTAAGGCTACAGAAGATGCAAGGACTGAATGTAGCAGCGTGAAGATGTCAAAAATTCGGACGAAAAAGGAAAATGGCTCAATAGTTCCTATGATTCCAATCTGCAGACTACGGATGGGTTATTTGCCCTCGGCGTTTTCTTGGGTTAAATCCCCACATGTAAACCCAACGAACAAGGAAAACTGTCAACTTATTAATTTTAATTGAACCTGCCTTTTGACAAAAATAGGTTCAATGCAACTTCTACTGGCTTCCCCAGGTGGTGATGCCATTTGAGGATTAGAGGAGCAGCGGCGCAAGAGAAAGGCGCAGTGGGCGAAGCTCAAATGAGCGTGTTTGAGCAAATTCGATAAATAATATGATGTGTACAGAAATTAGGAATGATAGAAGGTAATAATATAATTGATAATAATAAATGCCTTTAAAATTTTCTTTTTTTTTGAAAAGATGAAAAAAGATGGGCCGATCGAAGGTTCTGTTCAGAATCTCCATGGTGTTAAGTGGGTAAAAGTCACACACACACACACACACACACACATGCACATAGCCTCAGAATATCTTTTCTGTGGGCTGTGACTTCTCTCACACACACACACACACACACAGCGCTGTCCGTTCAAACAAGGGTACTGGAAATCCAGAGGAGATGCGCTGGGACTGTCTGCCGTAGCGGAGCCGCTGTCCGTGGTGCTGAAACCAAAAGCACAGGAAAGGAAAAGGAAAAAAACGAAATATATTGTAATCCCCCAAAAAGACGTGACAGAAAAACGCACCAAGGAAAAAAAAGGTCCGTGAACACGATCTCCTTCGCTGCAAAATTCAGTTTGCATTTCCCTCTCCGTGCGTAATCCTCCTGGATTTATTGATCCCGCTTCCATGTTAGAGATCAAACAGCGCAGATGCGATGTCAAAAAAAGTAATGACGACATTTAAAGCAATTTTTAAAAAATGCCTGCCATATTATATATTCCCGTGGGCTGTATCAAATCGGGTGGTATACGTACTTAGTTTATTGGGATTCCAACTTCACATATCCTCCTGCGATGTGTCCTGTCGTTGCCCGGTGCGTCCCGCTCACCGTCCGATGCCGGGCTGTGAGGAAAAGAACGAGAAATGGGATGGTTGAACCGAACCGTTAGAGAGGATCAGGAGGAAACGGGAGAGGGAGAGATGTAAAAAGAGAGAGCAGGGCACTGACTGAGGAGGGAGAGAGGAAGAGGAGATGCGCATGTGAATGAGCCACGGATTCAAAAACGAAGCTGGAGAGATTCTCCACAGCCCCTGTACTTACATGAATTAAAAGTGCTGCTCGTCGTTAGTGGCATTTTCAAAACGAGCTATTAAGAGATGTTGATCTTGAATTTAGATTAAACTAAGTTATGATGACATGTAACGAGCTCAGTCAAACCAAAACGGTCGAGAATCCTGCCACCATCTACCGAAACCCCCCCCCCAAAATAACCTCGCTGTCAATACAGCGGAGAGAGCAGAGCGTTTATTGAAACACATGCCAAGCATAATGCAGTAGCCTTTCGTCGTGACATTGGCAGGAAAACGGTGGATTAAAAAAAAACAAGCGACTATTGATCAGTCGACTGGATCCCTACGATCCGTTGTTCTGGATGTATGAAGAGAGCTTCCCTTTTTGAAGTCCATGGCTATGCAGACACCAGTAAGCATATAAACACACACAGACACACACTCACTCATGCACCCATCTGCATAAGATTTCTCTAAAGATACGCTCACGCACAGGCAAACAACCACTCACCTTAGTTTCGTTCTGCGATTGGAAAGCATCGGGGAAAAAAACAGACGCACTAGTTTGAATCTTGTTAGATCTCTCTCTTGGTCGTTCTCTCTTCCCCCCCCCTCCCTCTCTCTCTCTCTCTCTCTCTCTCTCTCTCTCTCTCTCTCTCTCTCTCAGTGGCTGAAGCAAAAGAGAGGAGAGGGGAGAAATGAAGACGTGATAGGAATGCAATCTGTCTCGCTCTCTGTCTCTGACGACTCTGACGCTCTCCCCTTCTTTCTCCTCCTCTTTCTAAATTGCTCAAAATGCAAGTCTCGACTTATGCCCGTCCTCTTCTTGCTCCCTCCGCTCTCCTCTTCCTCCCCTCTCCTCCTCCTCCTCCTCCTCCCAGCAGGCGCTCTTAACAACAGTGTAGCCGGGTGAGAGTGTTCTCCCCTCGGCTTCGGGACCGTGCCTGTGTCCGGAGCAGCAGCAACAGCGCGAGTCTGTGGATCATACTAGCGGTTTTGGTCAGCACCTGCTTCTTTCTTTCTTTTTTTTCTCTTTCTTTCTTCGGGTCCGTTTCCCTGTCGTGCGTCAGAGGAGTGAGGGACTGATCCGGGGAGATGGAGAAGGGTAGGGGGGGGCGAATGGGTGAGAGACGCAGACGAGAGAGATCTGGCGGTGAGAGAAAGAGGGGAGGGGAGGAAAAAGAGTGATGGGGACGGTTGCGCTATAGTTCTGGATGCTGTCGAGAGGAGGAGAGGAAACGAAGTGAAGAGAGGAGAGAGTGAGGAGCGCTCTGGCTTTCGCAGAGAGGGCGCGCATCCAGGAGAAATAAATAAATAAGAGTCAGGGAGCGCGCTGCGCGGGGTGGGTGAGACTTCCAGACCTGTGGATGACAGTCAGGACGCAGGAAGACTCTCTCTCTCTCTCTCTCTCTCTCTCTCTCTACATGCTGATTTTTTTTTTATCATTGAGATATGCGTAATAATAATCACAATGATACTAAATCTTTTTAGTTTACTCGGCTGCAGCAAAAATGTGGAGTTGGCACCCCTCACCCTGCCAGTACCTCCTCTCTCTGCTGTAAGAGACGAAGAGGGTGGCCGCGACTAACTACAGCGAGCGGGGGAGAGACGGGGAAATACGGAGCGCTTCATCCTTTCCTTCCGTTCGCGTGCCTTCCCCCGCCTCGCCTCCAGCGGGCAACACAAGCCCGTGTTGTGAGCTGCAAGCCAAGCCAGAGCTCACAAGCAACTGAGACACCATCACGATTTCCACTTCTTGCAGCTCTGCAAGGAGGGGGGCTGATTGCAGTGGAAAGTTGAAATCTTCCCACAGTGTTTCTGATTATAACGCACAACCTGAAATGTTGCCACTATGAGCCATCATTACAATAAAACCATGATATCAGACTGTTGGAATACTAGTATTAATGCAGGCACTGTCTATATTTACAGTCAGAGTAACTGTATAGAGAGTAATATATGAGTTGTGAGGGAGGCTTTGTCTAATAGCCTATTCTAGGGTTTGTTTCACATTTCTCAGGAGATCTGAAATAGTTGAGCATAAGGGAGCAACTAATGCTGATGACAGTTGACTCTGTTCCTATGTTATGAAACAGTTTACATAGATTTATATGAGAAATTAGGTGGAATAAGGGTGGTCTGTGCAGTGTGGTCCCTTGTGGTCCCCTAACCCCACAGAATCCAAAATATCCTAAAATGTTTAGCATTAGACAGGTAAAGCTTTATCATGTTTCCAACCTCCGTTGGGATTTTATCACTTCACATATCATGATGGATGAAAATAGGCTAAATGATGAGCTCAGGGGAGACTCTCATCATCTGGGCATATAGGAAATAAATGAATCTGTCCTGTTGTTGCTGTCCTACATGTTGTTTTATACGGGTCAGGAGACTTTTCTATTAATATTTTAAATTTATTTCAGTGCAGAATCCGTGACAATGCATGTGTCCTAGATCATGTCCTACAGTCGTAACTCTACACACACTGGTACTAACAGATACGGAAAAAAGTTTCCTAGTGTGTTAAGGATGCAAATACACATAACTTAAGCCAGAGCCCAAACACGAGCATATTGCACATGCAGAGACACACGCACAAGCAGTGGATGGGGGAGGTTAGAGAAGAGTGTTTGGGAGCAGCTGGTGGTCTGTAAAACTGCCATTCTTCTTTATGAAAAGCCATCATTCAGTCCTTCAGCCTGTCAGCTAATGTCAGAGAGACTGACATAAGGCCACTACCAAACCCTTCATTCAGCTCACAGGACATGGTTTGGCCGGAGTTTGTCACAATGAAGCAATAGTAACCCAGAGATTGTAATTCAGAGCTAATGGGGTCACTAGTTAGACTTTTCCACATTGAGTGACACACCAAAAATTGGACATTGATCTGTTTTGGATTTGACAAGTACCGTGTCAAAACAAAAGACCCGTGTGACAAAAAATGTTGGTATAACATAAAAAGGTCAAGTCATGAGAAGTTTATTGCATAGTTGATAAAGGTTCTGTTTTATAGGCTTCAAAGCACCATCATTATTGAATCCCAAATCCTATCAACAATCAACAGTTTCTTTTAACCATCAATGCTGTCTTTTTCATAACCATAACCAAGTAGTGTCTGTGGTTTAAACACTAACTGTGGTGATAGAAGATGAGAAGCAGCTTATATTAATTATTTTCAGAACTGGCATATTTGTCATCTCGGAAAGGACTGGTTGCAGATAGTGGTGCAAGATCATATGGGTTTAGAAGGAAGTTACTGTACAAACGATCTGTTCTGTCATTTGTATCGAAGGACTTGTAGAAAAACAACACCAGCCAAATAAAACATTCAATAAGAACAAGATAAACCTTAAAACAAAAGGATTCAGAGGAATAATGATGAGCCAATCCTTAGGAAAAGCCACGAAGGACACAAGAATCCCCTCAGCAGTCTTAGGCAAGATGCTGAAATGTGTCACTTGATCATAATGTTGATGTGAAGGATAAAAATACCAAGAAAAGCACAGTCACAACGCCTGACTGAGATGTCTGGACATGGCAACGGGCGTTAAAGTCGACTCAGTCATCAGTGACATTTTAAGGTCATCATTGCATGATGAAGGGATGTCAGTGACAACTCTGTCATCATGGACAGCAAATGGCACCACAACCAACGAGGGAGGAAATGGCTGTCAATACTGCTCAACCACAGCTACACACTGAAATGAAAAGAGGCAGGAGATGCTCCCATATCCAGTCTGTACAGCAGAGGGATGTCTGTTATTTACACAGGCCCACAGTGAAAGATAAAATTGACCCAACTACTTTATTCATCATAAAGATCAGGATGTTTCATATTTTGATTAATACAGTCACACATGCATTCTTGTGAAGAGGTCAATGGACAGAATAACTGAAGACTGTATTCCAGTAAAAAAAAAAAAAGCTCAGAGGTTGTGTGTGCGAGCAGCTTATTACGACCCATAGTTACGTTTTATTGTTAGGCGACCTTTAGCGGCCATTCTAATTATGACTTGACACTACTCAAACAGAAATGGCTAGGAGAGGGGAACACCACTCTAACTAAAAGACCCAATCTTATATCCCAATCCTATATAACTTACAAGTATGGTCACACACTGTTAATGAGTTTAACTTGCTTATGAAAAGTAGCTATTTTCAGTAAAATATAAGGCTATGGCCTATACCCAGTGCAAAAGTTAAAGGGTAAAAAAAGTTTGGTCTCCATTAAAAACTTTCCCCTCTTTTTAGCTGTCACCTTTTGAAACTTTCCATTACCCCTTCACTACTTGTCATCAGGGCTTTCTGTGACAGACCTCATGCCACCTGCCTAAGCCCTTTGATGACCACAAAGGATGGCGGAAGGCACAGTCAAATAATTCCCAGTCTATCTGTCCGTCTATCTCTCTGTCTCTCCGCCTGTCAGTCTGCCTGACTGCCTGGGAGTCAATATGTCTGAATGCTGGTCTGCCTTTCTTTCTGTCCACTTACATCCCCTGCCTGGCTGCCTGCCGACTGGACCGCCTGCCTGCCAGTCTCTCTACCTGATAGCCCTCCTTTTTGGCTGACTGGCTGCCTGCTTTCATGTCCATCTGTCTCTGTGGTGACGTACCTACCTGCCCATGTGCTTGTCAGTGTGACTGCCTGTCTGACAGAGTTCCTTTATGTGGCTATAAGGTCATAGTAGTCTTATATTCCACACAGACAAAGACTGACTCAATCATACAGCAGAGGATTCTGGGAAGAAAAATACTCTGAAATGAATGGATAATTTCTTATGCTCAAAAACATAGCAGATTTTGTGAATTGAGTACATTGCTACCATGCTTGCTTGAATGGACATATTTGAGTTTTCTTTTCTTTTTTGTAATTTATTCACTGCTGTTCAGTTAAGAGCATATAATATGTATAAGGGTGCTAACTGACAGTCACAAGAGGCTATAGATGAGGCTATGAAGAGTATTGTGTGAAAATATGGAATCTGTGGCTGCGTTCACTTTGAAAGTTTTCTTTGTAATTCAGTACATGGCCTTGAAATTTCAGTGTGCTTCCACAGTGAAAATCTAACCTGGTCTGGGCATTAAGAATCAGTAGCTGGGGGAAACTTTATCTTGGAAAACAGAACTGAAAAGACTCTTTGACAAGATCAGTTTATGTTTGTATTCAATTTGAACAATGCTCACATTTTTAGAACCACTTAAGATATTTTTCCATTGAAGTCTAGAGAAAATTCTTAGTGGAAATTAATCTACAGCCCATGTGCTCCTTTTGATATTAACCCAAGCATTGTAAGTTTCTATGGTAGAAGCAGATTCTCACAGGATTAGTGACTGCAAATATACTGGGCCAGAGAATAGAATTACGTGTCACTGGGGTTTGCGTTTGTTGAATTTTTCCCAAGTTTATAAGACTGTGTGTGTGCATGTGTCTCTGTGTCTGTGGCGGCAGGCAACACTAACAATGTCGTCCGTCTGGTGGTCGTACAACAGTCACGAATGAAGTTCAGGACGAAAAGAGCATCAAATATAAAGCATGAACAGGTGTTAAGCTCTCTCTCTCTTTCTTTCTCTCTCTCATACACACACACACGCACTATCTGACATTGAGACAGAGAAAGTCAGTGTAGGAGTCATCGTCTCATGAGAACATCGCACTGTGAGGACAGCCTCATAGCGTCTCCTTTTTGACCTGAGACACCATCATAGAGCTTCTCGTCATAAAAATCAGGAACAATGCTGTCACTGAAGTTTCTGACACTGTTACAGTGCACAAAAAGGAGGACCAGGACAAGAGTACCTATGGTAATGTGGTGTTTTTTTGTTAGGTGCTTGCATAATTAGAGGATTAAATATAGTAATTTAGTAGGGCACACTCCATCCTATCTGCCCCTGTCACTGCATTTCATCTGTCTCTGCCTCCGCATCTTCCCTCAACACACACACACACACATGCACACACTCTTTCTCTCTCTCTCTCTCTCTCTCTCTCACACACACACACACACACAGCCTATTTAGGTAGTTCTTTTGCATAGATCACACAGAAAGTTCAAATGAGGACATGTAGTTACTAGGACAAGTTACATCAGGAAATTCAAAAGCAGATCACCGTGGTTCTGTAGTCTTAATGCCTTTGCACATGACGCAGCATCTGTTCCAAATAGGCTTATTTAAAAAAATGTTTTATACTTTTTAAAAAATCTGCCTGAATAGGGAATTTTGAAAGGATTCGGCAGTGTACATAAAGTTTACTCTAATGACTGTGATTTTAAACCATACATGTTACCAAACCCAAACCAAGGTAACTGTCTTTGACTATTGTCAATCCGTAAGAACCAAATTTCTGACAGGCTCGGGTTAGTTTGCATATATTTAAATATGTAACAGATATTAGGAATGGTATAATTGAAATACTTTAAAAAAAAAAAAAAAAACAATGTACAAAAAGTCCTCAGTTTGCTCAGGTGACAGGAGTTCACCCTGTCAGTAGACGATGTGAGTATTGAGCAATTCTGCAAAATCTTGAATTTTTCTGGCTGATGAGAACTCATTTTATGTCCAATGCCAATGTTTAGAGAAAGACTGTGGTTATGTTGGGTAAATGGTGGTTAAGACACACCTGGGTTATGGGTGATGAAAATGTGAATCATATATCTGTGATGGGAGGTGAACTCTGATCTCCTGCATGAAAGTTGGACTAGCTACATGCCATTTCACCAGCACTGCCATGGTGCAGTAGTATCACACAATGGTGCGATATGGACATAATTACTAGGGGCACTGAGCTGTAATACTAGAAATCAATCTAATTACCAATGTACCTTACATTGTGCCTTTTGACTACGTCTTAGATTACAGGAACATAAAACAAAGAACAAATTCACAATTTATGTTTGTATAAAGACCTCTCAAGCAGGTCTTTCTCATCAGAACATCTTTAATGACCCCAATCAGACTACTGACCCTGGGTTATAAATTACTACTGATTATTAAAGTAGTTTGCATACCTCCATGTATGTTTTGTTTATCTGGAGCATTATGCTGATGAGTTTTGAGCCATTAGACAGGCCTCAGCTAAAGCCTGCTCTTATGCTCTTTCTCTCTGTCTCTTTGTCTCTCTCTAACTCTACTCACAATACACACACACACACGAGACTTCTATAATACCATCCTAGATCACCCTCCGCTTGCTGCAGCCCCAAATCAATCGGAGCAAAAATACCCACAACACGTCTGCTGAGAGACCTCATTCTCACACACTGCTCTCCCTGGAGAGCTAAAGAGAGAGAGGGAGAGAGAGAGAGAGAGAGAGAGGGAGGGAGGGGGCTGAGAACATTAGTTGCTGCCTCAACGACTTTTTTGGGGTAAATTACAATGGCAAAAGGAGAAAGAGCATGATGGAGAGAGGACTAGTCAGGATGGGGTGATATCTGGAAAAAAAAATCTCATACACACACACACACACACACACGCCGGAGTGAAAAGATCAATGGTTTAAAATTTAGCCTTGTAAGCCTAAATGCCAAACCACTTCATATCAATGTAGGACTCCAACCTAAAGTTTCTATCTATGGAAAAAGCAGGGGAAGGATGGTATTTAGGTAAAATGTGAGAGGGTAAAACTTGTTGAGTTTCAATGATTGGCATTGGAATCATAAGAGCTACTGTTTTGACTTAATCTTTCTTTGTCTTTCTTTCGTCTTCCATTTCATTAGCCTTGAAGGTCTTCAGAGTTCTGCATCCAAATTATAGAAGGCAAAAGCAGGCGTGTTGTTAACACTCAACAGGCTGCAGACCTGAGATTCACAAATTATATTTTGGGTACTTCTACAAACCAGTTGTTATCTTGAATGGATGGTCATGAGTCTTGATGATATGACCAAAAGGTGACAGCTTTGATACTCATTTTGATTCCAACATCCGTGAAAGCCAGTGCTGGAGTATCGCTTGCGTCTAAAAGTTAATTAATCTGTGCAGTTACATTTTACTTCCGTCCATTGTGTATAAAATGCATCATCCTATGTGACGCTATAGAAAAGGGATATTAGAAATAAGTAGTAGACAGCCTCTGCTTCGTAGTTTGCAAGTACCCAGTGGTTCCTGTATAAATATGGATTAAACTACCTTAATCCAGATGAACTGTTGGAGTCTAGGTTTACTTTTAAAATGAAACTTCTTTTAAAAATTTGTTTGCGACATATTTACACAGGATCTGCAGGATACAAAGGACTGGGATTGTTGAAAATAGAAAACAATGGGCAGCAAGTGTCAGTGCTCATTGTTTTCCCTGACACACTTTCCTGCATCCCAGTTTCCTTTATTTGAGAATGAACCGAAACAGGAGAACTGGGCCAACTCCTCTGAGATCCTGTGACACGATTAGCTCTGGGTTTTGGGCCAGTTTTGGCCAGTTTGAACTGAGAGAGGCACCACTGATAGAGATGTTTCGTGATAGTTGGTGATAATAATAAACCAAATAAATGTCTGGGGTACCATTTGAAACTCATGGGAGGGGTGACAGTTGTTCTGTCTGAAATATGTCCTGTGATAGCCCTCAGTTCGGGTTTCATTTAGAAATGAATGCCACCTGTTGTTCTCTGTTTTGCTTGAGAATTTGATCTATAAATTTATTATCTCATATTTCAGTCTACTTCACTGTATTTTGCTGTAAGCAGAAAGGAACAGAGCAGTATGCATACATGGTTTTGCCTTAATACTACTTATTACCAAAGGCAGGTACAAATTTAACCATGCTTATTAAAGTCACAAGGCATGAAGTGAGTCAGTACGTTATTTTGAAATTTCAATATTTCAAGGACTATAGGCGCAATATGCAAAAACGGATAACTAATTAATTCTGAAAAGCTCCAATCATCAAACTTATTTATTCTTTGGCTGAATACGGTATTGATTTGGGGTAAATTTAGGATTTATTTAAAAGTACTAAGTGTGTCTTTATATTGACTACAATGTATTTATTCAGCTACAGACTTCTTCCTACTTTTCTGGGACGGTTTGCCTCTCAAAAGCGATAAAGATTTAAGGCAATGGTAGATGCTTTCTCTCAGTCCCTCTCTGATATGTTTTCCCTGCATCCTAGTTTTGAGTGAGGGAATGGGAACCTAGACAGGAAGAACTGGGCCAACTCTTCGACTCTCCAGGCGAGAGAGTAGCCTGGGCTTCAGCTAGTTTTTCAACAAGTTGACCGTAGAGTAAAGAGGAGGCGTTGGAAGAGGGGGGCAAGGAAGCACTGGTGTTATATTCATCAGCAGACAAGAGATGGACATAAACAAGATGCGGGTATACTGGGGAATATACAAACGGCAGTTAGTTTGTAATTGGCTTATTTTGAAAAGCCCTATGTGGTGGTATTGAAATTGTGGATTTTCTTCTATGGTTTTATAGTCTTGGGCTGAATGCATGAATAATGTTAAAATAATAAAGAAATGTTAAAAAAGAATCTGCCTCTTGTAACACCCTTCATTTTGTATTACTCACTTATACATTAATTGAGGGCTTAAAGTTGTAACATGTAATATCCCAGCAGCTAATACTAGCTTGGCAAGAGGAGAGCGACCAATGACAGTTGACGATTCATGTATTGACTGACAGCTGTATTCACCCCAGCAATCTCGGCCTTCTGTGATTGGCTAGATTGGTGATATTATCTGGCTGCACAAATGAGTCTGGGCTCATGCTTCCTGACAGATCACCTTCATGTTAAAGTATATTTAGAGCATATACAACATGATAAAAATATATGATATTAATAAATACAAGGAATTTCTATAGGAAATTATTCATTTACATTTTTTCATTCAGAAACTATAAATGAAACTAACTGGGAAATAATGAAAACTAGCCTACTTTGCAAAAGTATAGGTCCTGAATTGGTAGGTGCCAAGATCCTCTTAGGTGCTATAAGCAACTCTTAGGATGGATAATACAATTTGAGTAGCCCACCACACCTGATTATGCATTCTATTAGAAGATTCATGACCAGGGGTGTAGGGGCAGGAGGCTGAGAGCCTTTGATTCATCTTTGGCCTCTGGCTGCTACTAACGGTCCCACCATCCGCCAATGGACGTTGTTGAAAGGCTTACTGCGCGATCATCCAGTTGGTGCTAGCTGACGTATCAGTGGCCCTAAGGCCCACTTCTAGGTTGAATGCCCCGGCTTTTTGAGCCAGTGGAAGTGAGGAAATGATCAGCTGACAGATGTCCGTTTATCATTCTGTGGAATTAGTAGATGGCCTATGAGGATGACATAGCAGCAGCATATCTCTGTGGCTGCATTTCACCTCACTCTCACCATTGATAGATAGGTGAGGTTAGCTAGAAGACTAGTCTCCATTATCTGTATCAGGATAGTGGGATATGCTCTCACTGAGCTGGCAGTCCAGACCACATTTGTTGAGAACAGTAATTGAATATTGGTCTGATAAAAAGCTATCATGTGTGGAGATGAAACAAGTGTGTGGGTACAAGGAGCAGAATAAAAATAGACTTGGCAGCAAATATAAGGAAATGGTTGTGTGTACCCACTTTAGTGCTTTTCTTCTTCTAACTAACATTTGAAAATAACGAAAAATATATGTTAGGCATCTATTTTATAAATTTGTTCAAATTTCAAATCTTTGAAGATGTCTCAGTTTGTTACTGGTAAGGGCTTCTCAAGGGTACTAGTCGATTTTAGACAGCTGATACCAATTAATGTAAATAATTTTCTACAAATTAGGAGTTGATAAGCATAAATATTAAGCGGGAGAACATGTTAAAGATTTTAAATAGGGTCCTTTAGTTAAGAGTTTGTATGTAACTGGCTATGGTTAGAAAGCTATGCATTATGCAGCATTGATGTGGCTGAGATGTGTTTTGTACTAAACATATTGGTTGGCTTGAGACCTAATTCTAACAAATGTTTTGCAGCAATTCCAAACATTTTATATCTAAAGATCAGTGATGTGGGTTGAACTAATTTAATGTGCTGTGTGTATTTTAGGAAGAGAAATAACCAGTACTAAGATTTTTAAAAGAAAGGCGAAGCCGCAAGAAGTGTGTAAGAACATTTAAACTGTATAAGATGTGGATGTACACTACTAATGCACTAACACTACTGAAGTTTTAGCAATTGTATAACATGAAATGTCACAAATGTCTACACAGACGCAGATACTCAGCACGATAATAACTTGCAGCATATAGCAGCTGCTGAATAGCTATTCTTATGTCAACACTGGAATGCTGGCAGGAAGTGATTTTCTCATCCAGTTGATGGCAAAGCACTGACTCTAACCCACTGAGGGCCCAATTTAGGGCCAAAACCCACCCTTTCTTTACCACTCCTACACATAGTGAGAGTACTTCATAATTGTCATAGAATTCATAATCCCTCACATTCCGTAAGTCCTCTCCTACCAATTTCTGTTGCTCTATGTTTGCTTCATTTAATATATGTACATCAATTTAGCCATCTGGTCTTGTTTTGGTGGCCTTTTGTACAACATCTATGCACACGTATATTCATTGTACAGGCCAGGCTCTGACAAAGTTGAATTCATCTCGAGGGAAATGTATACTATCAGTTAAAAAGCATATCAACATTGCTAGATCTAATGACATTTTGTCTACTTTTTACAATATCATCAGTTCCTAAGCCCTGAGACAAGGGATAGGATGCAGAATTATTCTTTACGCTCTGTGAATTGTTTATGTGTTTTTGCTATTGGGCTGCCCTAAAATGTTAAATTAGCTAAATTAGAGAATAGCAAAACTCACATGTTCATCTTAACATGCTTTTCCTATTAAGAGAAGAAAATGTGAAAAGGCCTTTGCCACTGTTGTGTCGGACCGGCTTTGGTTTCTTTGCTTGTGTGACATCACAACACTGTGATATTACTCATACATACAGGATATCAAGCTTTCAACACACTGCTCTCATGATACTGAATACTGAAGCCCCTAGCATTCCTAAAATAATAGTCCCAAATATATGCAAAGTGTCTCATACCTATTACATCATAATTAGAGTTCTGCAGGCAAAGGATCATTGGGCCATCAGTGTCATTCTGTGAAAGTACAAAAATCCAAATATAAAATACACAGGCTATTTTCTACAGAGGACATTTTGGCATGTCTGGGAGTTGAGAGGCACTACTACAAGCACGGGGCAAGGACACAAGGATGAGGACTCAAATGCAGAGCACTCACAAGTCCAGAGGTTTATTTTAAACAAAAAAGAGATACAGGGTTTTAGAAAGTGCACAATCCAAAAAGCCTAGGGAGGCCAAACACAAAAAAGTCCAAACTAGAAAGAAAATACTGAGAAACTACTGGAGCAGCTCAACGTCTTCCCTCATCTGTTTCTGATTCAGTTTCTACTCTTTGATTTATTATCTGAAGCCACTTTAAATCAGTCCAACTTGAACTGCTGTGTGGGTCTTCCTAGCCTAAGGCGCTATGTCCTCACTATCAATACCAAGTGTAGGAAATCTGAAACAAGAGATCTATAATATGCTGAAGGTACTGACTCTATGTAAATTACCATTTGAGAAAATTAGAATGGGTTAAGGGAGTGTCTTAAGAAGTCACTTGATAACTTGAAACAGTGGTTTAGATTAGCTGGCTGGTGAAATATGCTGCCAATCTGATGGCCTTTCCGGTAGTTTGCAGTATATGTGACATCAAATAATGAACTCCTCTCACTTAGATTTGGGAGGAGGAGTTGCATCCGCATCTCTGCACCCTGGCATGATTATAGTGAAGTTATAGTCCTGGACATAAAGTATATGTTGTTGAGATATAATTGACTAGCACTTCAA
Source organism: Lates japonicus (assembly GCA_033238685.1). Lineage (NCBI taxonomy): Eukaryota > Metazoa > Chordata > Actinopteri > Centropomidae > Lates > Lates japonicus. The sequence goes on from BRZM01001968.1 coordinate 85,751, forward strand.
ATCATGGTGCCCGGTGAACCCATTTGGTTTCCTCTGTTAGTATTTATAGCATTTTCTATAGTCATGAGAGCCAGTAATTGCTTCTCCATTCCAAGCACTCTTCCAGCTCTGTACTTGAACACAGGCTAAAAACCCAACTCCAGGGACTAGGAAAGCAAATGGCAATTTGAGCTCTACCATTTTGCCAGTAGATTGTGTGATTATGGTGTTCTTTCTGCCAAGTAGCCCCAAGGGCCAAAGAGACAGAAAGAGAGAGACAGAAATATGGAGAGACTGACTACAGACTAGATGACAGAATGGATATACCACGTTGACAAGCTGGCCAGGTGGATGTAACTCCATGTAGCTAATTGAGCAAAGAGGTTGATAGCTTGGTTGACTTGTAAAAGAAAGAGTCTGCATACAGAGATATCCCATACAGATAGATGAGTAGTCCGTTCAGTAGCATCAGGAAATCAAAGCAAAATGAAGTTTTGTGAGTCACAGCTGAGTGAGGACAGTAATAAACCTAGGATAGACAGGGACAAATTGTAGTATAAGGATATGGTAGAGAAAAATATGAAATGCAAATTGCAACTCATGTCTCTCCTCACGGTGTCACGGTGCCTTCTCTCTTTCTCCCCTACAGACACAAAATACATTTTCCCTATAGATGAATATGAAAATTTAGTATGGCATTTTGGGAGTAAAACAGAAAAACATCAGCACTTTTGTATGGTTCTAGTATAATTGCCCCCATTGAGCTGGAATCTGTGTTCTATAAACACTTTATATCAAAATTCTCTAACTAAACCACTTGTCTTTAAGGTTTCTCACCTTCCATTCTAGTACTCTCAAACTTTGTGGAGTATATTTAGTCACCTCTCTCCCACCCATGTCAATCTATTTCTTTCTATATCTATGTACATCTTTTTACTTTGTATGTCATCTAGCTCCAAATCTTTTCTTTAAACCAAAAGTAAGTAAATTTCAGCCCAATGTGGAGGAATAGAGGCTACAAACAAGCTTTCTACTCCAGCACCATCTATGCATTAAAGCTTCAAAAGAACTGTGTGTATCAGTCTCTACATACCAAAAGTATGAAAGTGTGGACTGAAGAGCACTCAAAAATGAAAAGGATTACCTCTACTTGATATGTGAAAAATAATTGAGGGACAACATTTATATAGTTTGAGGAAACTCACTGCATAACCATATATTTTCTTAAAAGATGGGGCATGGTACTGAATATGGTACTTAAAATATTTAGCACTTTGCCTTCTGCTTCTCGTATAGTAATGGGTGGATTCATTGCTCTCTCTCATGTATCTATCTTTTATAAATAACAGCTAAATGCGAGATCTCATTTGATTTAAAAACACCAGCTGCAAAAGAATCACAGCCATTTGAGGCTAGCTTGATTGCCGTGCTTGTATGTTCATGCCGGGGAATTTCTGTAAATCTAAATAAATAAGATCAGCCAGTAGATTCTGTTTATCTTCTGGGTATGATTGTTGACATGTTTTGCGAGCAGCTGTTGGATGTCCTATACTTATACCAGCATCTTTGTTACTCATACGTGACAGGACTCAGCCAGACCTAAGTTGATTTTGTTTGTGTTCATTTATTTCTTTTTCCTCAAAATCTGATTGCTTATAATCCTATAATATGGCAGAATATGAGGGAATTGAGATACTTCTAAGAAGACACAGGATGTTGATAGGAGCAGCAGTATTCTAAAGTGCAACCTGCTACATGCACACACACTCACACACACACACGCACACACACACACACACACACACACACCACACTGACTGAAATAGTAGTGACAATATGACTCACAAGGTACAGGAGACTTGATGTGCGTCATCCATATTAGCAGAAAGGGCTACAGTGCATCTCCCTGACACAAATTGCAGAGAAAGGTACTAATGAAATATAACTATCCAGGTTTAGTGTTGATAATTAGAGAATTGGTGTATTATACCGTGATTATGCTTAATATTTAATAACTGATTGTCTTCAGCTAGCTTTTGCCTTTTGTTTTTGATCTTGATTTGAATTGGCACAGCAGCTGGGGAAAACAGAAACTTTTATGGTAGTACACTTTATGAATATCACCTGTATGTGAAGCTGCCAGTAAATATTATGATGCTTGACTGAAATAAAATTACAAAGATTTGACATACAGTACTCTTTGGATGCTGAAATATGCATGTAATACTGCACAAATTCAGGTCCTGCAGAAGAAATTTCAGAAGTCCTGAATCAGTTTTTATTGATACTTTGGTATAGCTGACTTTGAGGGCTGTTGTGTTATGATGTTCAATTAGCAACTATATTCTCATGGAATTTGCAGGGAACATTTTTTGCCAAGCAATTGAATTTGAAAACGCATCTTGGATCAATAAATGATCACATATTACTTACACTGACCAGCGGCAGCTACTGTTGTCGTAAAAAACAGTCATATGATTTTATCTCCATATCAAAGATAGATAACAAGACCTGCAGGGTTATTAGCCAAATGCCTATTGTTTTTGGAAAATTGTCAAGAAAGTAGAAACATAGATATAAGGAGCTTAAGCTATTAGCCGATATACACGCCTACTCCCAAAGCTGGTCTGGTCTGAGGTTTACTGTTGGGACAGCCGCCTACACAGTGCATACTGATGCGTGCAGGCGCTGGAGACTGGCTCCTGAGGAGGAGAAGTAGTTTTTCCATCAGTAGAATGGAGTGATACCAAAGGGTTGTTGTTCTGAATAGACTACTGGCTCAGACTGCAATATGTAATTACCAATCATTGTAATTACTTAGTGTAATATATACAATTGAGGACTTTAGGGGGCTATCACATCACAAAGTTGTATCTAATGAAACAACCTCATGTACAAGGCCTTGTGCACTGAAAGATTAAGAAAGGGACTGCATTTGATCTGCAAATGTCATTGATGTTTGTTCCTGCTATCCAAGCCTAGCTCTCTTGAAAGATGGCAATTGTTTTTCTCCTACATTTGAGCAGCCATCAAAAATAAAAATTCCCAGGAGAAGTTATTTCATTTGGCACCTTCCTTAGCTGTGATTAGAAAGTATATTCCATGGTAAGGCATTAAAACCTAGCTTTCATATATAAAGTAAGATTAACCAGTTAACAGTAGTCTAAATAAACTAACCAGCCTTTACTTTACTAGGTTAAAGGTCTTAATTAGTTTACAACATTGGTTAGCAGTAATTCAGGTTCCCAAAGGATGCATTTTTATGTCTTGAAGTTGTGTGCCCATGTTGATATATAGCAGTCTGTAGTATGGAGTATAAAGAATGTAGGGAGAAAATAGAGAGACAGGAGGATGAGGAAATGAAGGATGTGGTGTTGAAGATTGATGAGAATTTGAGGCCAAAAAGAGGAGTAAGTCCACTTTTGTAGGTTGAATATCTATCTATCAAATCCAAAAATCTATCCAGTTTTTCTCTGCTCTACTACATCCTCTGTCTACTTCACGTACGATCTCCAATCTGATCTCATTATCTCTTGGGTCAGCACAGACGCTCTGACCGCGTATGAGCCTGTGTGTGTGTGTGTGTGTGTGTGTGTGTGTGTGTAAAAGTAAGAGCATGTGATCACAGCGGCAAAACCTTTGAAAAGTCTAGTAGACTAGCCAACTCTGATATAAGGGACTCAAGCAGAAAAGCAGTCCAGGATGGAATGTGCCAGTGGGAGAAAAGAGGAGATAAAGAAAGCGGTCAGAGGTGGTAATAACTCATTTAATAACACAGTGGTTCAAGGTACTGCAATCAAGCATATATTCAGTGTAGGCTGCGAAAATAACTTGACGGGGCCAGGCTTGGATGAAAGTGTCTACATACAAAGAGAGGAAGCAGTGCTAGGACAGAAAATCATCAACTACATGTGAGAGACCATGTACACCTGCCTCTGAATGCATGTAATGTAGCAGCTAAGCACTTGCACTGTAGCTAGAGCTAGAGATATGATAAATATACAAGCCTCACACCAAGCTAAAACAACAGTGTAGCTCTCACTTATACCCAGCCAGTAGAGCTGTCATCGTAGTGGTTCCTGTGATCCCCTCCAGAGAGTGTGACTCCAGGATGAAAGGTGGTGAGCTATTTAAATGATTATCCTGGTGAGTAGCCAAAAGCAAGAGAGGAGAGAGACAAGAGGAGGTAGAAGATCAGTGAACAACTGAGCCAGGAATGGAAGTATTGTTAGAGAGCATAAAAAGGGTTGTTGTACAAAGGAATCAATAACCTGATCTATACTAGCCCCCTGCCTACAGCAAGTGATATTTTTTGTCTTTATAGCTGTTAGGGAACTACTTTCAATTTCTGAACATTAAAAACATATTATTGTATTAGTTCAAGTAGTATTTCCTATAATCAAAAGAAGAAGTAGAGTACTGATATTTTGAAATGATTATTTAAATAATAGCCCAAATTTATATGAGCATCTAAAGGAAACTAAGATAAAAGGTTGTGTGAAATTTGAACTGATTGCATTACACTCTCTTTTGTGGAATCTTCCTGTTTAGGATATCATAAAGGATCATCATTGCTATGTATAAAGTGCAAATGATGATCCTGCATAAAGATCTCATTGTCATTTCTAAGTTTTGCTTTTATGACTTCTTCAGACCTGTCAATGATCAAAAGACTATCACGGTGTGCATGTAGAGTTTTATTGAGGACTTCTGATAGAGAGAGAAAGTATATTTTTGCAGTATATAAATAGTGAGTATTCAGCCGCAGGGCCTTTTCATGAATATTCCTAAAGGAGCTGAGTGACAGCCAAACCAGGAGATGGAAACAGAGAGGAAAAAAGGAGATTGAGAAGATACAAAGAATTAGTCTTTGTCATTGGAAACTCAAGAATACAGTTGATACCCAGGAGCGAGATAGATGGCAGAAATTGATAGAGGAAGTGATGCTAAAAAAGAAAGAGCAGAAATAAAAAACAAACAATCAGGGTGTGAATCATTCCTGCAGCAGATTGGGTACCAAGCAGTGTGTGTGTTGCCAAACTTGCAGTGTGAGTGTGTGTCTCACGATAGCAGGTGAGACAGAATTAATCTGAGTCACTAAGGGCTTGGTGTGTGTGTTTGTGGAGGATTCTGAAGAAAATCACCCAGGAAATATAGCATATTCCTACACAGTTAATTTAAAATTACTTGCTCATACCACAGCCTGATTAATTATTGCCTCTTAAATCTTCTCTACTACACCTACATTACTTCCTGATATAATTATAATGGTGGCAAGATCAAAGTGAAAATATTTTGAGCTACAATTTAGTACTATTGTATCATAACCATATCAATAGAAAGCTGCCTGTTCTAGTGCTGATGTTGCATCAACAAGGCTCCATAGCCCACAGCGACTGATCACAGTTTAGATCTAATGTTCACTCTGTGCAGGTATTCTACCTCTGGCAATCAAGTAGGGCATCCTAAGCTAGCCCAGTGGTACATTGATTCTCTGTTTAGGGCCTGTGTGATAAAGCAGATGGATACATATATAGAGTTGGAAGTGGGTACAAACTGATGCCAGTTTATTATGCATATCCTTCTAGCAATGAAATGTGACAAAATAAGCATCCTCTCATCATTGTGTAATTTATTTATTTATTTATTTTAAGCCTTATGGGTCTTCAAGGTGGCAGGAAGCTATCTTTATCAGTCTTGGGTCCATCACCTGAGGTTGATGACTTGGCCCCTTCAAAGTTGATGCTGGACCAGTTTTGTGTGCTGTTCACTGACAGTTAATGTTACTACTTATTAATGTCTACTTGAATTTTTATTATAATCCAAGGTTTGTGGTAAGTAAACTTTGCATTTGAACTTGAGACTTCTCCTATAAAAATGACCCTACAGGTTGTTTGCAGTAGGCAGCTTGTCACGACCCATATTCACACTTTATTACGTTAAGTAACATCTACCGTCATGTAAGTAAGGGTAAAGCACTAGTCTTTCCAGCAAATGTATCCAAAAGTAGGATAATTTATACTCCCGCGAAATATTTTGACAGCAGGAAAGGAGGTCACAATATACTTTCTTATAGCCTAGTAAAGTATTTCCTTTTCTGGTTCAGTAACACATTCAAGCAACACAGCCCTGTAGAAGGGCCTTGTAGTAATTAAGATGCATAAAAGAGGAAGTGGAGAGACAAGATTACAAAATTTGGTAGGGAGAGAATTGTGTGGGTGGATGGGTTGGTGCTAAAACAAAAGATTGACTGTAACATGGGAGATGTTGTTTGGTTCCTTTCAAAACCAATCACAAATTGAAGTCATCAGAATTGTCTTATAAAACCAAAGCATGCATTTATTATTGAAACCATAATGACTAAGGCTTCTGTATACTATAAGTGCTGCTGGGTTTAGGTCTCCTTGTATGCTGTCTTAAGTCATGACAGGATTCTTACCTTCCTAATATAGTTCCTCTTCCTAAACCCATCAGAAGGTGTGTCCAAATTGATTTAAACAACGAGGACTGCATTTAGAAACACCTCTCTGTACAGCCTAATATCATTCAACAATATAACTTAAATTACTGTTAAAGTTGAACCAACACATCATCTCTTAAAACAGTCCTAGAGCTGAGTATTATAACCTTTAAACTCCACATTAGAACCTCCCAAGTGAACGAGATCTATTGCAGGGCTGTGGTATTAGATCAAATCAGGGTTTAGCTTAGGTGTACCTAATAAATAGACAACTATGTGTATGGTACATATGCTACGTAAGAGACAAATTGTTTAAAGACCAGACACCCAATTCTACACTCCATGGCTAAATAATTAAACTACGCCACTTGCCATCACCTACATCCAATCATTTTAAATAAGACTATATTGGACTCTATCCCACTAATCACCTTGCCCTGCCTCTGCCTCTCTCTGTAGAAGCAGGATTAGTGCTGGTAGGAGTAGCACTGACACTGGGTGACCAGAGTAGGAAGCCTTATAATGTTCTAGGCTGGATTTAGATATTGAGCAAATCAGACAAATCGATTTTAACAATTTACTTCCTGACACAGATGAAGTTTTATGAGACCATCATCTCTATATGGCAAATACTATCAAAATTTAGGCTGCCAAGTAAAATTGGGATTTTAGGGTAACCAGTCAGGAACTTGATTTAGCTGTGTTTGGAACTACATCCTCAGCAAATATTTTACTATGATAGGCACAACAACTCACAATCCATTAGTTGAGACCCGCTGCAGGATGCTGGGATTGTTGGTGTGAGGGACTTGATATGATCAATCTCTACAGGGAAGTAAACATAGATAAGGGGCTTATAGTCACAGTTACATACTGATCTAATGGTCATTCTTACAGTTACATGACAGACAGAAAGAGATTTGTTTCTTTGAAAAGCTTGTTGGTTTATATATCTCTGCAACATTTCATTACAGGTCAGCAGGTACACTTCTGTGCCTTTATAAAAGTCATTTTTTTCTGTCTAATCAATATATGTACAAATACACCTGCCACAGCATCAACCAAGCCATAAGAATATACAAAATTGCAGATATTCACTGTCTCACAAATGTTGGATTATGAAACGATTCATCAATACATCAATACTGGTTTTGAATTTTATGCTTCCTAGTACAAAGAGACATATCTACTTCACTAAAGACGTATGTTTTGAGAGACGTCACCCACTGTAAATATGTCATCACTGGCATCCTTAATCCTGTTGTGGATGTTTGACGCTTACAGGTGCTGAAAAATGATAGAAACTTAGATGTACAAGTTCACAAAGTACATCTATGGGCTATGGAAGCCTGGAAGGTGTGTGTGTGGCTTGTTTGACTGTGTAGGTAACCTTTGATAAGATAAGGGATGTGCCAACAGTTAAATGTGTAGAAATAAGTGATGTGTGTGTGTGTGTATGCGTGTATATGCAAGCAATACCTTTTATTTATCGTATATAAATGTTCGAAACATACAAACAATCTTTACACTAGCTCACCCAGAGTAGTTTGCATTCATTTTGTGTTCAACAATGACAGAGCATTTTGACTGCTAAATGGACCGTCAATTTCTAAATGTCTATCTTGTTTTTATCTTTTGGTGTTTTATTTTTGAATGTTATTAAATTTAGAAAAAATGCAGATTTTTATCCTTCTGGACTTTTTTTCTGGATTTATTTACAATTTATGATCCATTATGGAATCTAGGCTACTAAAATTGTAGAAACCTGGGTTATGGGGCACTGCTTATGTCACTGATGGACTGTAATCCTTTTTGGTGATTTATCTGGCTGCTTTGTAGCAAGTACTTCCTAGACGAAGACGGTATATGTGATTGTGTTTCTAGCTGGATCAGCCTTATTCCATAGATAAGATCAGATAAATGCTTTACCAAATGCCCGCCTGTGGGGTTAGTGTGTGTATCTATATTCAGTGAATAGCATTTATGTATGTACTCACAGCCATGTGAGCCCAAGCACAACCTGAGAAATAGTATGTAAATGCCTCCTCAGATGAGACTTGACAAATTACATCAAACCTCCAGATTCTGTAAAAGAGTTTAGTATAATTGGCATTAGCCTTGTGTTGGCATTTAAACTAAATATCAAGCTAAAAATAGTAAGAAAAGGGTTTTACTGTTGTTGCTCTTACAATATTTGTACAGCATGTTAGTTTATGCAACTAAGTTGTATGGGAATCCAGGTGTGAAACTTGTTACTTCAGCAGGAGCAAAAGGTTAGAACATCCCAAGAGTGAAGGTCACGCGCATTAGTCCCATATGGAGCATGTCTACCCATGGAAACATGTATTTTGTTGTTATCTATACATGGAATGGTATTTGTGAGGGAATGGCACAGAACAACTGCGATGTCTGTGCACATTTGTGTGAATGTCAACACAATTGACAGGAAATAAGTAAATCAAAGCCCCAAGTGCCAAAGAACTGCAAACCAGCCAACCTATCCTCAGTTTGTGTTTCATGTCTGGCTTAACATAACAATACGTCAAACGTGGTGTGGATCACATGCCACTTTTCAATGGTTCATGCATGATAGCTGCCAAAGACTGCTCCCTTTAATTGATCTCTCGTGAGTTTGCCAGGTCCTTTGGAGCTATCAATGCACCTGACCAGGTTGATCAGCTATGAGGCACAAGGCTGCCTATATCGGAGTGGACTGCCACTTTACAGTGCCATGAAAATAAATCATGACTTTGTGAAAAATATCCAGCTGAGAGGTTATTTATTTTAAAATGATTACCTTCGCTAGACAAAAGGATGGTTAGAATTGTTAAAAGAGTCCATACCATCTGATTGGACGGGGCAGAGTACTAAGCAGAATTACAAGAGGAGGCTACACTAGGCTGAAAATCCAAACAGCTGAGCCGAGTTCAAATTGAAAAGCACTGGGAGCCGAGCAGTGGTGGGCCCCAAATAACTTAACTGTAGGAATATATTGGCTACCAAATATATACAAATTCATGATACAGATACAAAATACATGTTAAATTGGTACATTTATAATGAAAAACTTGAATATAATATTAGTTCTGGGATGACGGGTGAAACCAAGATTCCACATGGGATTAGGACAAAAAAAAAAAGAATCGGTAAATAGATTTAGATCAGTTCTAAACACAAGTTTGCCCATAGAACATTTATTGTACAGGGTCGCGAAATCAGATGCAAAAGCGCCCTTCAGCCCAGCAGCATCCCCACAGCCTGTGTGAGCCCAGTACAGTGTGTGCTGCAAGGGTGGCGCAGGCTCATGGGTATTGTGAGCTAGAACGCCACAAAGGGATGTGCCTACCTGTGAAATAGGCTCTGAGGTCACCTGTGTGCTCTTTTATTTTACCCAGAGAACTGCTACAGTAGGTGTGTGCATTCTAATGAGCTGCAAGCAAGACTTGATACAAAGCAGAGGAAGAACAAGGAAATGGAAACAAAGGAAATGGAGAAGTAGATAGTATAAAGATGAAGGAAAAGAGATATGGTTAGAAAAGAGAGGAGGTGGGTGAAAGGCATTTGAATCCAGATGAGCAGCCTGAGGAACCTAGTGTCTTCAAAAACACTATACCTAAGACAAAGAAGCAGATGTCTTAGTTTGTTAATTGTGTGAATTTAGGGTCCTTGAACAGTGCCGGAGGAAAAAGTAGGTAGTCGGCGCAACTGCTGATGAAAAGATTTAGACTCCTTACACATTGTACAGTAACAGCTTTAAAATAATTTTCATCTGAGCCTGTTCATGATTTGAGAGCCAATAATCTGGGAACATCTGGGTGAGGTTTCACTAACTTCTCTACACCGGCCCAGACAAAAGATTAATATGAATTTGCTTCCTGTTACTTCTATCCTGAGAATAATTATGCCAGGAGGAGTAACGACAGCAAAGAGAAGACAGAGAAATATACCCATTGAGTCTTACTGAGCTAGTATGTCTTGGCTTGCTGCTTGTAAACTGCTATGTCATCAACTACAGTGGAGTCTACCAGCTATAGCCCTGTGGAGTAGTCCTCCTACCGAGCTCTAGAAGTATCTGCTCTACTTTTCCTTGCAAAAGTCACAAATCAGTTTTGCTTGCATACCACTTTCTGTTGTGACTTTTAAATAAATAAATGCTGAATACAAAGAGTTTGGACTAAAAGCTGCTTAATTGACACCCAGGCCTGCCTCTCTCTCTATAAAACACAACAGGGAAACTGTCTTCCTCCTAGAGCTTCACTATATTTACAGGTTTAACCCTTGACCTGTGTGTTCTATTCTGAAGAGCAAGAGGTACCCAGTGCATGACTCTTGCTCTGACCAGGTAAGGTCTGCCTTAGAGCCATCTTCCACCTCCGCCCCACCCACAACTGTGCATTTCTTGTACTGCTTTCCTTCCTTTTCTCTCTGTGTCATAACCTTCCTCCCATCTGTCCTCCTTTATTACTATGTTAGGACAGAATTAGTCAATAGTTGATGTTTTTGCTCTTTCCCCCAGACTCCTTCATAAGTATTTATAAATGTAACCATGAATCTACTGTATCTGTCTGAATGTCCTCTCTTTTCCTATAGTTACCATTAAAAGTGCTGCTCCATCTGTACTCTGTAACACATTACAATCCCTCCCCCCAATCTTCAGCCCTCTTCTTCTGGGAAGAAGCAAAGTGGTGCTCACAACGCATACCATTACTTAACAATTACCCTTTCAGATGGAACTGCATGACTATTTATGGTCTTCCTCATTTATTTCAGCCAGGCAGCAAAACGCTGATCGCTTCTAAAATTTCCATTTGGAGCTCCGCTGAAAGTGGATTTATTGTACGTGTTGGACTGGAGTGTGACTCTGACTGTTTTTGTGCATCTTAAAAGGTATGTGTGCTTTCTTTGTACTTGTGTGTATGTGTGTCATATGAAGAAGAAATGTAACATTTGTCTATAATTCCATAATTTTATTGCACACACACACACACACAACAGAAATCCACCCATCACAGACATACACTGTAAACAATATACTACACTGGGACTGTACTTTTCTGTGTTAATGTACACAAAATAAAATATATTGCCAGGAGATAGATAGATACTGTATACTAGGTCATTGTCACTGATTTTGTACACAAAAACAAAGTAACATAGCTGCAGTTGTCCATTGGCCAAGTAGTGGAGAGTTGTGCAAACGGATAATGATTACTTTTTAGTAATTTGGAAGTCCTCTGATCTTACATCTAGGTTCTTACTGATTTGTTTTGGTACTCCAATGCTGCCTGAATTAGTGTTTGACTAAGGAGTCTTAAAGTTAGGACTTCACACTCATTATTTTTAGGAGTTTCTTCTAACTTAGCCATTTAGAGGCAACATTGAGCCTTAGGATGTTTTGTGATACAGTCCCTGAAGGCTTATGGGGTGAACTTATGCTTCTCTCCAAATGAGACAGTCTAGCCTCACAGACACCAAAACTAATGATTCGTTCGAGTGGTCCTTGTCTACTTGTAAAATCGAAAATTAACAAAGTTAGTCTTTTTTAATCTTGCATGGACAAAGCAGAAAAACTTCTTCTCAAAAATATTTTTTTTCCTGTTTACTTTTTGAGATATTCAAAGTAAATATTTTAGTCAGTCAATAGCAGACAACCTCAGAGTGGGTGTGTGTGTGTGTGTTTGTTGGTTGGATGGGGCAAAAATTACATAAGGAAAGATAAACCTAGGTAAGATATGTGTGCACAAATGCAGTATTTACTGTACATATGTAAAATTAAAGTTATAAAGTCAAACACGCACAGTGTTTACATACACACAGAATGGACACGCTTACACACAGACACAAGTACAAGGGCAAAGAGGGATCGAGAGAGAGAGAGAGAGAGAGAGAGAGAGAGAGAGGCTGTGTCACATGATAATCAGCATTTCTCATGTTCTTCAAAAGAACCACACGTTTCCCTCGGGGGTCTGAGGATGTGCAGCAATACATCAGAGGGTTCAAGGACACACTGGCTTATTAGGGAAATCCTAGTGTTAGATTACTCTGTTTGTGTAATGCTCTCCATCGCACAAACCTCAATCTTTTGACGTAAGCAGCGATGGGAATCCTAAGTGTGACCTTGCTCAGCAGCATTGTTATTTATACCATTGCCTGTGTGAATGTTAATTGGGTGGAGGGAATCCATTATATTTTGCTAACTGCACTTAAGATCTTGTCATGGCTCAACATCACTGCCCCAAAATCATCTATAATCCATAAGGAATGTTCCAAAGGCCTTTTAGCCAAATGTTTCTTTTATTTTATTCTTGATTTTAGGCTGTCTGTAAACTAAACTCTATGATCTTTTTTACAGTGAATGTTGTAGATTTTGAAAAGTATTTTGACAGGAGAGGTTACAAACGCACACATGTGAATTTGAAGCTCATGACCTGTACTTTTCCTATCAAGCTCATGACCTGTACTTTTCCTATCAAGCTCATGACCTGTACTTTTCCTATCAAGCGCACACCCTGTTTTTCTACACGGTGCCCCCTCCAAGCTTCCTGCATGTAGACCTGGTTTACACATATTCACAGAAGAACACACACACACACACACACACACACACATATATATATATATATATAATATTTCTTAACTTTATTGGCCATTAGTGTGCAGACCAAAAGTTTCATCTTCTCACCAAAACATAAAAAAGTACAAAAAAACATCTAAGCTTGTACCTTACACATGTCTGTTAGAAACAGGCACATTAATGTGCCTTTTTAAAGATATGTACATGCACAGACACAAACACCGAAAAGTAACAAGGTTTTATTGCAGACAAGGATGGGACAGGAGGGAGATAGAAGCTGATTTAGTTTTACAGTTACTACACCTCCTGTATTCCACAGGTGTAGTAACTGGTTCTTTCTGATTTATATGACTGGCTAAATGTGGCACTAACTTTTGATTTGTTGCTTAATCTCTGCCTCCAGTCAATCTACATTTCCTATTGTAAAACATAATGGCCTACAAGTATTTTTGTGGCCTCTGTGATCAGTTTAGATGCTGCTTAAACCTGTGCTGCTGGTTTTCCGCCTGATTTTTTTTCTTTTGTCCCCTTAGACTGTCATTTTGAGTCAGTCAGTAAAAAAAGTTACCTGAGTAACCATGTTGCCATGATATTCTTATTATTGAGCTCAACACCTTGGCTTGTTGGGCAAAAAGCCAACAAAGCGAGGTGTTTCATTACACAGTAATAATAATGTCCTCCCGCTTCCCCACTGCTTTTGTTCAACCAGACATCTCATCCTGTTTTAGCCTAAATATCTCATTATCTGACTCAATTAGGCTTTCATTTTGGCAGATAATTGAGTTGCACTTCCTGTGTCTTTCTGTCAGAGTATGCGTCTATTTAAAAAAAAAAAAAAAAAAAAGCCAGAATAACTTTCTCTGCCACTTTATTTGGCTCCTGTAATCATTGCACCCATCAACCTGCCTCCTTGTGGAGCAGGATATTGAGGATGACGGCAGATTTTTATTGTGAATTTAATCCATCTCAAGCAGGAAAGTGAGACACACACCTTGATCAAGCTTTTATCAGCAGAGAGAGGGATGCAATTAATAATGCAACAATAGAAGGATTGAAGATAGGAGTCTGACAATGTGAAATGCTCATGCAGCATACATACCTAAACGTTTGGGTATGCATATAATGTATGCTGTGTGATTATACTCTATTTTTATATTGACAACACTTCACTTTGAGTGGTCTCTATCATAACCTCACACAAAGAATAAAGCAGTAACAGATACCCAAATGAAAAGTGAAAGACTTCTGAAAGTGCACTTCTAATGAGACACATGGACACTTTCCCAAAATTTCCTTTTGATAATTTACTGAGTAAAACATTTTTTTTGTTTTGGAATTTTTTCATATTGCCACAAATAATGACTTCAAGTCCAAGACAGTGATGCAAGATTGTATCTTCAGAGTGAAAGACTATGAAATTATTCTCACTTTATCTCTCCATCCAGTCATCCTTCATTTCCTGGCAAGTTTAACTCAAGCCCTCATTTCATGAAATTGTTGTAGTCTATCCACCATAGTACATGCCACCATTGCTTTTCTTTTAATTATTAAGTAAGTTCAAATGAATGCTCAACTTTATGAGTCACTATTATGGGTTGATTCACTGAGTTTACTACAAATTAACATCAGGACTCCAAGTGTAGCAGTGTATTTAATATAAGTATTTTGTACGTATTTTGCCACAAATAAAAGAAAATTTAGGAAAAAAAACAAAACCCCAACTAGATGCCTAATTAGTGGATATGATTGGCTGGTTCAGCGTAGAGCTATTAAATGCCAGAAAGACAACAGAAGATGAAGATAGTGAAAGGGACGCAAATATTCAAGAAAAAGGACGTACTGTATTGTTTACTAGCAACACACATACAAAATGTAAGCTACTGAAAGGGACACAATTATTTAAGAAATGGACATAAAGTTGTAACTACAGACTGTTACCAACAGGTCACATCACCTATTGTTTGTCATCTCGAGATTTGCATGCTGACAATTCTCTGGCTCATAATTAACAGCTGGTGACATTTTTCCTCTGTAATTATATATATAAGTGTGTGTGTGCATGTGTGTGTGTCTGTGTAGCATTCTTGCCTTTACACTTACTTTACTTGTTTTCCTACCTGTTACTAATACCTAAATTATCTCCTGATTCCAATTGTTAGTCTTTGTCTGAGTACACATGCCTTACCTCAGGCAGAAGTATGGTATAGGTATGGTACCTGTTCTGCCTGCTGTGTCACAATTCAGATTTGACTCCCTATCACCTGTCTAGACACCAATACATTTAAAAGATACAGAAGCCTGGAGCAGGAGGAAGAGTCAGCCTGTCATCTTTTATGATCTTTGTTCATTCTGAACATTCAAAACATTTCTGTAAAGATTTTTAGTTGATTGCTTGACAGAAGTCACAGTTCTACATTGTTCAACTAACTACTGAGACTACTCAGATGGAACCACTGGATGTTGATCTTTAACTTGCTCATGTTGTCTTTTCTTCCTTTGTGTGTGTTTCTTTCTTTCTTTCTTTCTTTCTTTCAAGAATCTACAACATAAGGCTTGTAGCTGGTCAACTGAACCATAATATTGTCAGTTTCATCTTAAATGGCTGCAGTCACCAATGTAGAGGTTTTGTCCTTTTCATATGTATGCCTTTCGCCTTGCCTTGTTAAGTGCTTTCTTTTTTCATCACATAATTAGTTGAACAAAAGAGAGCTGTGACTTCTGTCAAGCCATCAACTGATCAAATCTTTCAGAAATGTTCTGAAAGGACAAAGGTCATAAATAATGACAGACTGACTTCCTACTGCTCTAG
>BRZM01001971.1:0-101129 GCA_033238685.1 Lates japonicus
ATCATCCTCCATCACTATCATCCCCTACTTTATTTCCCCTAAATTCCAGCTTCTCTTAAACTGACTGGTCTTTTGAAGCTCCCAAATCACAAAGAGGCTGCCTGACCCACCAAATGTTAAACCTAACCCCCTCCAGTCTCACCCCCTAACCGCTCCCAGCATGCTAAATGGCAGCTTTGAACCCT
Organism: Lates japonicus; assembly: GCA_033238685.1. Classification (NCBI taxonomy): domain Eukaryota; kingdom Metazoa; phylum Chordata; class Actinopteri; family Centropomidae; genus Lates; species Lates japonicus. Next base: position 186 of record BRZM01001971.1, read on the forward strand.
AAACTGCACTCAGTGACAACAGCCTCAACTCTAACCTCAATTACCAGGGCATAAAATTCCTTTATTACTGCTGAATGTGCGTGGCAATTACAGGAACAAAGTGAAGTATGTGTGTGTGAGTGTAAATAAACCTGCAGGCAAAAATAGTCATTCCCAAAGACAACCATCACCCAGCGATGTAACCTCATTTCTGAATGTGAAAGGTTACGTGTTACTAACCACAGATACAGTGAATCATATCCTTAAAGCGACACTATCTATCTTTTGCTGAACAGTTGCCACTGTGGCTAAGTAATTATGCTACATTTAGCTAAAATGCTAAGCCACTGTAACAGTAGCACAAATGGAGAAAAGCCATAAAGTCAGAGAAATTCACTCAGTAATACAGCAACACTTTCTTAAAGTTAGAAAACTTCAGCCACCAAAAGCCACTGGTCACACCAGACCAATCAAGGCTGTAGCAACAAAACCCCTGAGTGTATCCAACTGAGCAATGGTTCATTTTATTGCCTGTGAATTCAGTTCTTCATCTGTGGGAGAAACAATGTGTTATTTCTTCTCTCAGAGGCTAAAGAGTGTCGCTTTAAAGCTTTAAAGCTGGTCTGTTTTAAAGAAGATTCGTGAAAAATATATCACACATCACACTTTTAAATAAGCAAACAATTAAAGATTCTCTTGTGTAGCGGTAAACCTACAAACACATGAGCACTGCACGTACAGGAGCTACATACACACACACACAGAGATGTGTTTTCCTCGCCTGATGCCAAGACCAGTGAAAAGGCAGCTGACCTTTCCAGGGAGCTGGCTGAGAAATGGGTAACGCCGTGGTCATGTTTACCGACACTGTATTAAGTCACCACTATCCCTGCATCCACTGCACTTCATTGTTCGCGGGGAGAGAGGGCTGACATCGTCCCTCGGCCCATTTTACACTGTCGCGCTGTTGTTGTGGAAAAGGGCAAGTGCGCGTTTGCCTTATTAATCAATATACTGTTTATCCCAGGTTTATTTTCAGGAGCTGCTTAACACTTGTAAACAGACAGTCATGAATGCTTAACAGCTGTCTGGCATATGGGTTTATTACTTTCTCTAGCAAAGGTGGATGTGTTAGATGAACATAAATATACAGATGAAAGGCTTTTTGTGTTGTGTCTTCAGTTGAGGCATCAAACTGTGTCAATGGTGGCAGTACAATACAGTTCATTTAGTATTTGTGCAAACAGCCACACTTGAAATTAACAGTTTAAGTTTACCTGCATGGGATTTCACTTGAAATGGTACCAAAGATGCTAATGTTTGCATCAGAGACAACTTGTTTGTCCCCTCCTTGATAATTAGCCTGGGAGGCTGAGTGAAGAATACAGTGAAGGATATCTGCTTCACTAACACACCTGTAAATGTAAGGACCAGGATGTGGTTTCAATTCTCAGAACTGGATATTTTCTGGAGGTTTCGGACACATTTCATGCCCTTCATCTGCAGATGGGGTTCATTCAGTTGTCATGGAGATCGGCCGCTATCACGTGACGCAAGCACGTGGTGACAGATGATCATATACTGTATGTTGTCTCTGTTCAGGTCACTCAGCCACCTCCCTGACAAGTGAGGAAACTTCACCCTCTGATGAAGGGTTGTCAAACCACATTAGTGAGAATGTCATTTTGAAAATATTTATATGAACTTCCTCTCCAGCTACACGTCCTCCACTTATTACAAATGCCTTAGGTGCTGTTTGACTTTATCTATCAGTCTGTGGTGACTTTCAATCACAGTAACAGTGGCTGATGTATTCTCTGGATGAAGTGGATTAAGGCAAGAGGTTCTCATAGTAAAAGAGGGAAATTTAAAAAGGCAGCAGAAGTAAAATGACATAAAACAACAGCAGCCACCCCTAAAACACTGAAACTATAGTTTACTAACATGAACTTGACATGATTCAGATATCCCTGATAATATCTGATTCAATTACATTAACTCCAATAAAACCATATATTTACACACACCGTCTGTTTTATCTTATCTGTTCCTGTAATCCTGAATATCTTTTATCCATTTGATTATTTTGAGGTTTTTACCCCAAATTTTAAAACCCAAGGCAAATTAGCTCTAAGTACATACCTTACATGCCCTACATACATTACGTCTGATGCAAAGCTTCTACCCAACAAGGTTTATCTGTGCTGTTCCTGTTAAATAACCAATAAATGATAATAAAAGAAGGAGTGTGTTTCCTTGTCAGGCGTGGGCCTGTATTTAACTTTGTCAATTACAGCACCTGCCATGTACAAAAGGCTCTTAAATGATCAACCAATCAATATTGGCTGGTTAGAAACAGATGCAAATAGATGGAAATCCTCCTCTCATTATGTCAATAGCCCAGTTTCAGAGGGGGATGTTACTAGTGGCCTTCTGACAATGATCAGCATGAGTCAATGTAAACACAGAAGCATTAAGATGCTCCTTTTTTATTGGAAGGGACCTGTTATGTAAGTAAGGAGGCATTTATCCTTTCGAGATCTGTGTCAGGCAAAGAAAGGGGCAAATCCAATCTGCTGATTTTAGTCAACATCCTTGGTGACATTGAGCACCGTTACAGTAAATACTCTTGTCCTCAGCGAGGATGCATCCTGCATTCCTGTCATGTCATGCGTTTCTCAGCAACATACAGAGGGAGGTGAGAGGGAAAAAAAGGTGACTGTCGACATTAAAATGCATCACTTTCCAGTAAAGAACCCCCCCTCCCTCCCTTCCCTCCCCGCGCGCAGGGCTTTCCTCGGCTTTCCCCGAGAAAGCCACTGGGAACAAGAGGGGGGGAGGTGGAGGAGGTAGGGGAGGAAGGTGGGGGTAACACAGTACATGCGTAAAATAAATTGGAGACACTTGTATCCGACATGGACTGCGCTTACCTGTGGTGGCTACATTCGCAGCATCAGACGAGTGGTTGGGTAGATCATTCGAGTAAGTGCACTCCAAGCCCAGTACCGCATAGATGACGAGTCCACGTAGCAATACATTCACCACCTTGTGGATGTAACTCATGGTGGAAACGAAGGTTTAAAAATCTTAGTAATTCGTATCCGTGGGACCGGGGAGCGTGGATGTGAGGTTTAAAGCACGGGGGGTGGGAGGGGGGGAGTGGAGGGCAATCCCTGTCTCTGAACAACAGAGCAACAACCAGCCACAAAAATAAATATTTATATATTTTTTAAAAATGACCAGTCTTATTTGAGTGGTGTCACGAGAAAAAGAGACACCTGGAAAATGCACCAACTTGAAAAAAAAAAAAATCCCGCAGTAGACTTGTTTGCAAACCTACCGGCTAACAGCTAAAACAGAAGCAGTCATTGCTGTCACAAAACCTCACGGGAGCGTGAAAAATACCTACAAAATAATAGTTCATGGTGAGTCACCGGCGAGACAAACTACTTTGAAAGAAGACCCCTTTCCAAAAAAGAAAAAGAAAAAAGCTAATAGTCTCTAATGGGTTTACTGGCTGCTCCTGAGGGGTGACTGCTGCGAGCTACGACAAGCGAGCCCCCCATGTCTAATTTTATACATTTAAAAAATATATATACTAGCTAGCAAGAAAAAAACGACGAGACAGCTAATGAGCAGAGCACATGCAGCCTGTCTGAAGGAATCCCCTGTCCAAAACAAAAACACACACAAAAAATGGTTGTAGCTTCTTTACCGTGGATATCCGTGGGTTAGAAATAATATCAAAGTGCTGTGTTAAATCCTTACGTGGGCCTGCGAGTTGGAAGAAAACAGTCTCTGTACTTCCACGTACAGTATACAAACACCGGGGACAGCTTCAGCATATTGAACTCGCAGCGTCTCATAAGGTCCGCCTCTTCATGCGAAAGTAGCAAATCCCATTGCATCAAAAAAAAAACACACACACACACACACACACACACACAGTCAGTTGTTCTTTCTTCTCGTTTTTTTCCACCTCTAAATCCTTTATCCGAGGGGCACGCGACGCCCGCCTGCTTTTCTTCGTGAAGTTTTCTTATTTTTTTTAAGTCAGCTTTTAGCACGGCACGGCGCGACACTGTATCTCCCTCCTGTCATATCAGCTGCTCGCCGGCTGATGCGGACCACAGCGGGGGAAGGAAAGCCGAGCGGGGCGGAAGTCAGTATGCAAAGCGGTTTGACATCAGGAGGAGGAGGAAAAGGAGGGGGGTGACTTTAATCAACACCAACAGAGGTGTTTGTTTGTTTTTCTTTTTTTTTTTAGAAACATTCAGCGTGGGTGTCTACCCCCCGTTTCATGCAGTGGTAGTAGTTTTTATTTTTATTTTTTATTTTTTGGTAGAGCTGGGCGCAGTGGTGGATTCTTGAACCGCTGCCAGAGCAGAGGAATCCTCCACAGAAACTTCTCGCTTTTCTCTCTCTCTCTCTCCCTGTAGCACTGAGGATGATACCCTGCTTCATTGTTCTCCACTTCCCCACTCCGGGCCATCCAAGTTTTTCCTCCAGGCTGAGCGCTCCCATTGGCTGGAGTGTCCCAACATGGCAGAGCCTGATTGGCTGGTTCAGACAGCAGTTTTTGTCTCTTTTGAAGATGCTCAGCGCGGGAACTAAAGTGATGTTAAAGGATGATGCCAATGTTTTTTTGTAGCAATTCTAATGAGAAAACCTTTGTCTGTACTTTAAAGCCATTTGCTACTATGTATATTATCATTATTATTATTATTATTATTATTATTTTGAAAATACTTAAAATGAGCGGACAAAAAATAAAAATCAATTACTATTATGTGATATTACAAATATTACTTATTTTTTTAAAGTTATTTTTTGGCTTTTTCGCCTTTATTGGACAGGACAGTGAAGAGGAGACAGGAAACAGGGAGAGAGAGCAGGGGAGTGACACGCAGTAAAGATCCGGCCAGACCGGGAGTCAATCCGGGGACCAGTTGCTCGGGGCACGTGGTACGCGCCCCAACCATTCGGCTATGGGGGCGCCCCATATTACAAATATTACTACCACAACTAATAATAATCATCAAAATGCAAACATTTACAATTTGACACATTTTTTTAGAATAATGAAAAAACTAATCTAAGCCTAAGGAATGAAACATTTTTTTATTATGGACTGAGGCATTGGATGATGTAACTATCCATGGATTTTGGACAAAAAATAACAAAAGATCCACTTTGTTTTTTTAGGGAAAAAACTACAACTACACAAGCTGGTAAATGGACCTAGAGAACAAAGACGTGTTTGTCAAACCACTGTTTCCAGAATTAAAACTGACCTTTCACACTTATCTGTGTTTTTCATCAACAGCAGGGTTTCCCATAGTGGGTATCTGGGGACAGTCAGGGCCATCCCATGCAAATTAAGATTAGGCTTATTTCAATATTCAGTTGTTTGCTTCCTTGTGTTACAACAACACACAAGGTTTTCATGGCATGTTAGGGATGGTTAGATGAAAGAACACTAGATATCTGCAATTGGATATGAAATGATAAAGATGTTTCCAGGAAACTTAAAAGTGCAAATTTATAGAAAATCTAGAGTTGCTTCTTGCAGTTAGAGTGCAGGATGCAGCCGGGCAGGGAGACTGAAGCATCGAAAAAGACACTGTGAGGTTTGACTATTCAAAGTAAGACAGGCAGATTCGTCAACACAGAAACAATCTTTTTTTCCCACTAGAAAAACCAGCGTAGACAGCAGCATTGATCAAAACAGCACATCTGTTCCATCTGTTCCAAGAGCTGTACCAGGAAAAAAAAAATTAGGCTAACCCGCTTGCAGTGAGAAGCAGACCTCAGGCCAGTGCGTATGTATTATTGCACACTCAGCTGTCCCGCCCCGAGATCCTCATATGAAACGACCTGCCCAAGTTTCAACCTTTAACTCCCAACTGCATGCACTGAGAAGTGAAGGCCAGTGTTGTCAGGACGCCTACAGTATGCCGCTCTAACATGCTACAGCATATTGAACTAGCTGATTTGGTGGTTGATGATGTGAAATTCCCTGAGTCATGCTTCTGATAAAGGGCTGTGAACACAAATCACTTTAAATATTTGGTTTGGACCAGAGAGTATTTTCTTACACTACTATAACATCTTGTAACATTTTCCCTTTTGTCAGGTCTTTTTTTAAGTTGTTGTTTTTTGTTCGAACACTACTATATGTATTTCATAAGCATAAATCCGTACTTAAATTTTATACGATTGTAATCTATTCATAAACTTTTAACACCCTGGACTGGGAGGGATGCATTACACAGGGATGTCTCATTATACTGTTCAAGTTGATATGGTCCGAAAACCTAACCTCATAGTTGTTGAGTCATTTTATATCATCAGTAATGAGAGCACATAACCAAAACATCAAACAACCTGCTGCTGTCCAAACACCTATTAAGCTCACTGTACTTGATACGGCTTTCAAGGGGAAATCTGTCAGCGATGGCCAGCCTCAGAGTGTTGACGGACAGGAGGCACAACACCCTGCAATGCAGCACATCAGCCACCAGGAGGGACCGCTGTATGAGCGACACAGCAGGTAGTAGTTGTCTCAGGGGGAACAGACTTCTCGGGGGGTGCGGAGAGACTGATAAAAGGGTCGGCCGTGGGAGCCCTAGTAAACAGGTGGCAGATGTAGCAGGGAACCGGGAGACGGGGGAGAGGACGAAAGAGAAGAACAGCATAATTCGATATGAGCCCGCAGAGGGGGCAGTGGGGAGGAAGGCAGCCAACAAACGAGGGAGGAATAGAGCAGATGCTACGTGTAGGAGAAGGGCAGCGGGGAGGAGGAGGAGGAGGAGGAGGAGGAGGAGGTGGGGGCAGACGGTCAAGTCCCTCAATGCTGCTACCTGTCACTTACCCATTCTGCCCTCTCTAGAAAAGCCAGAGTACAGTACGCCCTGTCCAAATATTTACCCTGTCACACAAACCGAGAGAAATATTCAATTGTGGAGGAGGAAAGATCAGGAAGCTTCAACTGAGGCAAAACAAAAGCTATTAAATAATTAATGGACTGAGTCTCTTATGGTTTTATAGAATAAAGTAAAAGAAGTGATTCAACCAAATTTTATTTTATTTTAAAAAAATGTGTTATCTAGGTTTGCAATAAACATTAAAACGTGTTGATGAAAGACATTGGCATTGACTGGCAAAGTTAATAATAACTGAGAAAAAATGATTTGAATGCATTTAAACCAAAGGTGACAGACGCTGTCTTTAAAAACAGAAATACAGGACAAAGTAGGTGAATACATTCAGGCCTTAGATTCCGAATTTAAAATTGAAAAACAACCATAAAATGTTCACAATGAAATAAAATAAATACTGGCACTGAGGGTGCTAAAATGTCCCTTTAGAGTGCAGTAATAAATACAATAAATTATGTGTAAACACGGCAGCTTCTAATCGTAAGAGTTACAGTTTAATTCAGTTTGTGTCTTTTGACTGTTTCTCTCAACACGCTGACGCGGGCTAATGCTTCCAATCTCCTCATTCATCAGCGACAGCGTTATCTAATAGCGTTATAACAAGCAGGAGCCACAGAGCAGAATAAATTGCAAGAGCTAATTAACACTTCATTAGCCAAGCTTGGAGACGTTACTGTTGTTCTCTCTCACACGCTGCTATCGCAATACAATTACTGCTTCATGCAACTCATCTCCTAATGAGCTTCACAGCTGATCTGAGCGCTGCTGTGTGTATCATCTTTCCTGCACAGCATATGGCTTATGGAGGTTAGCTTAACCCTACTGGTCTATACTTATATACTGTATAATATCTAATAACATGATACAGGGTATTCAGTATTTATGGTGCTTACATGCATTAGAGAGGTTTGGTGTTTTGCTTGAACCACAGTGTAGTCTAGTGTTTCTTCATATTGGTGCGGATATGGCAAAGTAAAGTGGCATTTTTGTGTTGTCTCTTTATCCTCCAACTGGTGTGTACGTACCACGACTCAAACTATAGTCGCTGTGGGCGCTCCTCAGATGGCGGTGGCGAACAGAAAGATCTGGATGAGCGGCATGACCTTCAGGGTTGAAAGGTCAGCGAGGACAGCCTGCGGTGTGTGTGTCAAACAAAACACAAGTAAGATTCGTCATCTAAAATTCACACCCCCACCCCCACCCCTCCTGACCACAGCAGTTTTACCTTAGCCCATGAGACAGGCTATAAACCACATCCTAACCCTTTCCAAGAGACATATTTAAGGATTTAAAAAAAGAAGCGCACAGGACGACAGGCATAATGATGATGCAGGATCCTTGGGAAGCGACAATCCATGCTTTAAGAGTGCACCGCTCCCCACCCTGTCCTTTTGGAATCGGTGGGAGATTAAATTTAGGGACCCTATCGTGTTTAGAGAGAGGGTTTAATGTTTCAACGCTGGGCCTGAGGTTCTAAATATAAGATAAGGAGCAGTATGTTATGATATCTTCTCTCTCCTGGGGCAGGTGGTAAATGAGCAAGCAAATAGTGCCGGCCAGCATCTCAGAGCAGCAGATCAGCCTGTCGCCCCCAGCGCGTCACATTGTAGTTTAACCCCCTCACCCTCAGGGGAAGAAGGGGGTGAGAAGGCGAGTCATCGTATGGTTTACTCTTGGTTCGAGTCATTTGATAGTGGCACCACAGTATGGGAGTGGGCGCGGTATACGGTGCAGGCATGCACAAGAATTACATTACTGGTTACTGTAATAATGCAACACGAGTTACAGTGCTGATGCCGGATGCACTCATCTGGCTGTTAGTTGTGTGTTTGCCAAATTTGCATGGCAGAATTCAAAGTTATTAACATGATTCTGCACAGAAAAATGGCCGCTGGTCTTTATCATGGCTAGCTCAACAGTGAATGGACTTAATAACAAGTCTATTGCTTTGTAAATGGTGTTGTTGTATGGAGGCAGAAGACTTGGGGGGTGTTGGTGGTAAACAGGGCGGGTTGAGAAGGAGAGGGTTCTTAAGTGTCTAGTTTTTTCAGACATGTGCATGCAGGAGACTGGGTTACTGGTACTGGCTGGTCATCAACAGCTATTTACAGACTTTCAGGAGTATGTGGGGGGACAGGGAGAGGGCTGGAATGAGAGTTTCAAACACACACACACACACACAGAAGTCTAATGTGAAACGACCATACCTCAGCTGAGGCCAGTGACGTCACTTCCATCAGGTTCTCGGCGCGGAAGGCGAACACAGCAGCTGCTAGGACTGGAGGAGGTGTGCGTTACGGGAGCGTATTCGGAGAGCGAAGACAAGAGGAGGAACGGACATGGGGGAGTGATAAAAGAGAGGGGTGGAGGATTGCATATGGGGGAAACGAGGAGGGGAAAGGGGAGGGAAGAGGTTGATAAACAGGACAGAAGAAGCAAGACGTGAAAGAGAAGGGAGTGAATGAGAAAATGACGCAGCACGTGTCAGCTACGTTATAATTATTCCATGATGCATATCATGCAGTTTGTAATTGAGACTGAGTGCAGCGTATGCTCTACCTGCAACTACCTCCAGCGAGTCGTATCCCAGGATTCGATCCCAGAGAAGAAGAAGCTGGTCAGTGGACAGATAGCCAGAGAAGGCCCTCACCATCCACTTAAAGGCAATACGCAACCTGAGGACAAAAACACCACATCTTTTCCCATGGTTGACACATCACTGAGGGCTTGAGATGTAACACAAACTTTCTGAACTCTTCCCCCAATCTCTCTCTCTCTAAAATGTAGATCCTTTTTTTAAAAACAGTGATTCCATTAATGCACCACAAGATGGCAGTAGCTCATAACTACAGGACTGCAACAAAACTGCAAGACCTCTGCGTGCAGGGTCTATGTGACTCATACACCTTATAAACAACAGCTAAACATAGAAATTTCAATTAGTCTTAGTGTCCTTGACAGGAACAGAGAGGAAATGACTTTAAGAAATGCATCTTTTATGGCCGTTTAACCAACCTGCGGAGCTGAACAAAGGACAGAGATAAACATGAATAAATTCCTTCCTATTTAGAAACTTTTTTCATGAAGGTAAAGTCGAGAAGAATTTACTGCTGCAGACAGGCACACATGCAGGAAGAGGGAGGTAGACAAGATGTCAAGTTTCCATGGCAATAAAAACTGGTCAGACAACAAGTGTCTGCTATATGAGGACTCTTTTTAGTTTGACTGACACTCTGGTGATCGTAATCAATTCCAATGTTTATTCTACAAAAAAAAACTCCCATAGCAGGTTGTTTTATATTTTACATGTCAGTCATAAGAGTTTTGGAAAGGTTTGCTTACAATGAAAGAATACAGAATTCCCAGAGTGTCGTGTTTTGCTCTTTTGGTTCTGTCTCTTTTGTTATTCAGTAGTGTTGGTATCACACTTCACTAATGAGCTACACAGGTCCACAGTGACCTATGATGAAGCAGTGTTCGGGCTACTCACGGCTGTGCGCCAATCTGTCGGAGATGGTAGAAGAGCTGAGGCAGGTGGGTCTGAAGCAGCCGCTCAAACTGCAGGCACAAAGACACTATACCCTGGAGGAGCACAAGTGCAGCCATGTTAAGTGTTTTGACCTTGAGATTCAGAGGTCATGCGTAAAAAATCCAAGAGCTTACCGAGGGAGAGGAGGAGATGGAGTGCAGTCTGAAGAAGTAGCGGATGTACATTTCCCTGAATACGCTGTACAGTTTGGATGGCTCGTTGTACAAGAAACACAAAGGTGCCACTGTGGGACAAACACACACACACACTCCTTGTTATATCCTGCTGATCCTGTGTTCCTCCTGGAAAAGTAGCATCAGCACATAAAGAGGTGAAAAACACACTCACCATACATTGAAAACCCATGGAAAGGGATTACACCTGTTCAAATGAGATTTTCAAGTCACTGCTGTTAATAGACATTTACTCTGTTATGAGTGCAATTAGGCAACATTTTGGTTATGTATAGTGTGTAATAAATAGATCTGAAACATGCCAGGGTCTTGTCCCATTTCATTTTGTTCTTTAAAATTCAAAAATGTTAATGTCAAGATGCAGGCTCACCGTCGGGAGGATAAACGACAGCACACTCCTCCTCTCCCACTTTCCCTGTAAGACAGACACGTCAAGACATCCATAACCAAGATTTAGGGCACCGTGTCTGTGGTGTGTGTGTGGTGTGGTGTGTGTGTGTGTCTGTGAAGGGCCACATCATCTCACCCCGAGGATCGGGAGGAGGGCACCATAATGGAAGTGCCCAACACGGCGGTGTCCCGAGGTCATTGCGCAACACCTGGGAACACACAGGGTTGGGATTAAACATGCTCTCATGCATACACACACACACATACACACACACACGTTTGAACTAAACTAACTGACACTGGATTACATTTCACAGGTGTTGTAAGGAAACACTGTCTGAGAAACATGGCCTTCCTGCTCTTTCACTTTCTCTCTTTGACACACACATGTATACAGTGGCCAGTAAAGTATGTGAGCCCCTTGGAATTACCTGGTTTTCTGCTTTAATTGGTCATAAAATATTATCTAATCTTCATCTACGTCACAAGTATAGACAAACACAATGTGGTTGAACTAATAACACACACAACAATTACAATCTGTCCTGACTTTATTGAACACACCCATTAAACATTCACAGTGCTGGCGGAGAAAGTATGTGAACCTTTGGATAACCTCAAACAAGCACTTCCGTAGAGTGACCTGTACAATGTTCAGATGTATTCTGGACCATTCTCCTTAAAAAGCATCAATAGTGGTTAAAGTCTGGGTAAAGATGGGTTTGGCTCACATAAGGTTTCATGATCTTACTTTTCCAACCTATACACTGTCAATATTTGAATGATTTAGTCAATATACAAATATAAACAGGACCAGGTTTTAGTTAAAATAGATTCTGTTTGTTCATAACTGTCACTTAAATAAAGATCTGACCATAAATTTAAACCAGCTAATTCCAGGTTGACTTACTTTTTCTTGCCATTGCATATGGATTACATGCTCAGTATGTAATATCATCATCGCCTAATGACAGCGGACAGAAGCGAAAGTAGTTAATACACTTTTATTTGTTCAGGACCCAGTGATGGCCTTGAGTAGCCTCTTGGGTAAGAATTCCATTAAAGCGGCGCACCTGGAGCCAGCGTTTCAGGCTGTACTGACGTAGACAGTGACCGAGCATCAAGTGGCTACCTGTTTCGCAAAATGACCACGTAAGTGGGAGCTCTTTCCATGACTATCCCATTTCTCTGTCTTTTTGAGAACAGATTTCATTTCCACCGACCACTTAAGATGAATTACATTGGGGAGGGAATCATCTGTCTGGGAAAAAAATGAGACAGGCAGCAACTCATGAAGCCCCGTTAATGGGAGAATACGAAAAATGGCAGCAGATGAGGACTACAGCATCTCCAAGTGCCTCCTATCTGACCTTGAAGACTCTGTCGCTGGTTATGAAAACTGGGTGGTCTACTGTCGTACTTGAAGTGTGCCTGTTTGAAAAGGCTGTATACTGTGAGGCATTCTCTCAGGATGGAGCCAAATAAGTTTTGTTCATCTCCAAATATCATAAGAAAATGAATGTAAACGGGCATATGATCAGGTGAGGATATATTCATCATCTATTTCCTGTACTTAATGAATGGTATTTATTTTAATAAAGCTAAATGACCGCATCCTAAGTGGTCACTATGTGACACCTCTTTCTGGGAGACTGCACTTCTGAAGTACTCTTAAGAAGTTCCTTTACTTCTCTGTTACATGACTTATTAAGATCATAACAGAACCTGTATGAATACATGCTAAGTGGATTCTTTCACTGCCTGGTGAGTTTACCATTCGTCAATATTGACAGAGATACTGGGGCTTTGTTCTTGCTACACCTGTGTACTTGTCAGTTAGCCACCGAGGAGCACGACAGCTGCTGAAACAACCGGTTGCCAAGTATACTGTATATATGAGTTTATCAAGTGAGCACCAAAGGCAAACAGAGCAGGGACTAACAGAGAAGCTAATAATAACAAGTCATATCCTTGTCGGGGCTGAAAATGTAACCGTAGATAAAGAGGAATGCTGTCATACAGAAGCTGACTTACGTGACAGTGAACTGATGTGTTGACTGACGAGTTCAAATGTTTGAGGCAGTCAAATAAGCTATTATTGACTGTTATGTTCATATCTAGTGGCGTGAAGACGACACATCAGTGATGGTGGTTTCATTTTGAACAGCAGTTGTATTTAAGAGTGGCGGGAGCTCAGGCAGAGAGCAGTTTGCATGATGTCCCCTCATGCTAATAAAAGTAGGAAATATTACATTGACAGACGCAAAAGGCCTTTGGAGCATTAACTGGAGTATGTTGCAGAGTCAACGTTTCACAAGCATGATATCTTACATGAAACTTTAGTAGTTTTAGTAATTAATTTATGACTGATTTCTGTATTTGGTTAGACATAGCTCAGCCACCCACAAACTTTATTTGTGAAGCTGAACTCTGGGGAAAAAAGGGGAGCTCACCTGGTAGAGGAAATCTTCAAACACAAAGTAGTAGTCGTCATTACTGGCCGTGAGCTTCACATCCTGGTGGGCGGGATATTGGCAATTAAATTTAATTTCAGAATGCGAGGAAAAGTACATTATGTTTACAGTTTGTAAATCAGGAAAAAAGAAGTTAGCACAGAGGTACTGTAAAACTGCAGAGGTGGTGTGAAGCTCCTTTGAAAACCAACTAGCAAATACTTCCAGGAAACAGCTTTGGTATCAGTGTGACTGAAATTCAAATGAAAACTAAAGCTTTAGGTATTTACTGTAACATCCTGCCTGTGCAGTTAAACAAATACAAATAATACCTTATAGATAAGGTTGTCCACCAGCATGTCATGTTGTATGACTCCAGCCTTCAGCTGTTCATAATGCATCACATCCTGGAAAGGCAAAGATCCAACATGTTTTATGTGCACAATAACTTGCGTAAAGATCATACCAAGATCACAGCTTTCTGATAAATACGGAAAGTTTAAGTTGTTCTTTTTGAAGAAATCCATCACCCTCTTTAAATCACTTTTAAATCAACATTATGTGTTCTCCCTGACAGCAACGACAGCAGGATTAAACCGAGCTTAAAGGATGGGTGTTGTGTTTCCGACCGCATGGTTAAACTCAAGCATGTCTCCGGTTCTAGACAGGTTATCATAAATGAAGTAAAGAGCAGGCAACGCGGTGGACGGAGCGATAAAAATGTCCCCTGTGACAGCTGTGAAGCACCTTGGCAATGATCAGCGCTGCGGATGTGAGGAGAACAGAAACAGAGATGGTCATTTTGACAGCTGAGATAGGACACTGAAATCACTGTGGTTTTATGGACAAAATCACTGGAAAGGAATTAAAATAGATTTTGCTTGAGCTGATTATATATCTTGCAGCTATAAAATGAAAGCACGGTTCACGGCAGTTCAATTGGGATATATTTCTAGAGATTAAAATCAATCAATCAATATAAGATTGATAACCTTTTTCTGCGTAAACATATGGGTTTCCATGATAATGGCTGCAGATATAATAGGGCAGAGTAATTCAATGTTTATAGCCAACAGGAGTCATTTGCCTGCAGAAATACTGTTTCCACATTAAGTCTCTCGTTAAAACTTGAAGTAATTTACAAGATGCAGGCAAATCTGCACAGCTCAAAAGTGAGACAATGCACATAGTGCCACCAGCCAACTCTCACTGTTTAATGTGTTTGCCCTTGCGCCGCTCTGAGCCACGCTGACATTCTCCAGACCTCGGTCAGGTCTCCCGGAACTCTCCCTCGGAGATCAATCTTCACATCGCAAGTATTGTTTTATTGACTTGGCCTAAACGGGAGACTCTGGACTCCAGCGTTTACACAGTAGTTTGCCACACAGGCAGGCAGCCCGTTCTGTTTGGCCTAACTGTGCTAAATCGCCGGCATTTGATTATCTTAGCAACTGTACACACGAGACAAGCCACAGTGAGCTAAGATAAACAGCACACTGGCTAACACACAGATTATGAACTTGTATCAAATATGTTCCATATGTTAGTTTTACCGTACAGTGTAAAATGCCATATACAAAAGTGCTGTTAGGATTCTCCACTGAAACAAAGAAAAAAAAAGACTGGTCAGCAGATTGAAGAAGCCAAGCTGGAAAACTTCAGCTGAGTAGTAAACATGCGCAGTTTGGGAATCACTGCAGCTGTGTGTGTGCATGGCTGCTGGAGAACACTGACAGCTGACAGCAGCCACCAGGGTGCAACTGGGCCCGCAAGCGATTGTGGGTCTGTGAATATGCTTGGCACCGTGGCTGGCTGGGCGTGGAGTTCAGGATGAGTCGCCAGTCGCCCATATCTGCAGCACCCTGCCTGCTGTACTGCTGTGCTGCTGCAATTGTCCTGATCCACAACCACCATAATAAAACAGAGACACAAAGCAAGACGAGAGAGACAGGTGTGTGTGTAAGGAAAGGGATTTATCGTGAGTTAGATGAGATGATTGATACACTCTCTCTGTATATTAATTTGAAGTTGGAGTTAGAGACAGTTAGCTTAGCTTAGCATAAAGACTAGAATCAGGGGAAAGCCAGCTAGCCTGGCTCTGTCTAAAAGTAACAAAAATTCACTAGACAAATTCTTTGCTAGTAGCAGTGACTTCCTGAGACTCCATCAGTTGCTTCAAAAGCTCTGGTGATGACAACGGGTTACCGCTCCCCTGCCAAGAAATACTGCAGCACATAACCCACCATAAACTGCAAATTGCCTTTTTATACTCCACTTTTGGATAGGATTAAACAAACAAGATATTAAGTGAGTGAGTTTTTTTAATTTTCTAGCAACATAAAGTTCCCAACCCCACCCCACCTTGGTAGATTTTGTTATCTTTGGATACACAGTTTGGGATCGTGTCTCTGTTTCGCCCTATGCTAAGCTAAGTCCAGCTGGCCCATTCTTTAGCAGATGACTGTGGAGTGGTATTGATCTTCTCTCTTCAACACTCAGCAAGAAAGCAAATAAGTGTATTTCAAATGTGAACCATTCTTTTGTCATTTATTTAAAAACTAATTCCCAAATCTACTGGTTTTAGCTTTCACATGAAAGAAGAACTACTTTTCCTCATACATTGAAAAGTTGGAATTCATATGTACAAAATGCACCCATTGTTCAGGTCACATCCTGAGGTTTCGGTCACTATAGTCATGCTCGGGTCTGGCATGACTAGTAATTTGCAGGTCAAACGTTAGCTAATGTTAATAAAATATTAGGCCAAATTAAGTATGACTGATACTACTCAGCTTGGGGTTAACTGACTTTATGACTCCTCTATACTTGTTATACTGTTAAAGTAGGATCAACATGCATCATATCCAACCTACTGATGACCACTGACCACTGGTCTGGAAGCAGCACTGTGTCATTTAAAGGCAAACTATAAAGCTTACAATAAAAAGTCTGAGGAACCAAGAAATACAAAACTTGAGATTTGACTTGCTAAACAGGTCTGACCAATCTGAACGATGACTGACAAAAAACAATAGAAGGCTCATGACTGTTTGGGTAGAATTACATAATAGTTCGTATAAACAGTAGTTTAGTTGAATCTGTTGGGAAACACAAACACCTGTGTGTCTTTGAATGACTGCACAATAACAGGCATGCAGTTCAACTCTGAAATCATAAGGTTTGTTTTCTACAAGAATTTGAGCTTGACCTCAATTAGAAGAATAGAACACCAGCTGAGACTTTGAAGGCACCATAAATTTGTCAATTAAAATCACACACGCTTTTATTCTGAAAACAGAGGCAGTAGGCGTAGTCTAACATCTAAGTGTTTGCCTCACGGCCTTGTTCAGACGTAAACACAGGTTCACACCACTCACCCTCTGAAAAATAAATAAAACAGTAAAAAAAAAAAATCATAATACAGATATCTTCTATTATGGCGATTATTACAGTAACTTTCCAAAAACACTCAGGCACATGCTGGAAATAAACTTCAATATCTCCATTCTACTCCTAAACTTCTGTTGTGACAGTAGCTAAAAACACACAGCCCTTGACTTAAGGTGTTGGCCAGTCATAATATAAATCGAATACACTCTGGCTCTTAAATTTCCTATCTGAGTGCGCACTCCTAACACTCCGCCTGGAACATAGCTCAAAGTTTGGGAGCCAACACACAGCCAGTGGAGGGTGAAAGAGTGGACGGGGACCTTGTGGCTGTGTATATAAAACAGCCTGTGTTTTGTAAGACTTTGTCGATTGATGTCTGATTGGTGCCTATACTAAAGCTCTGTGTTTACACTGGGTCCATGGCAGAACAATACAAGTTACGTGCACCTGAGAGGCTAAGAGCAGGTTTTATTAATGGCAGGAGCTGACATCAGGGATATTCTGTAGTGTATGTCGTTGGTCAGTGACTGAGTCAAACAAATATAAAATTCAAGAATACTGGGTGACTTCTATGCTCTATAGTCTATATATAATCATCTTTTCCTGCACTATACCTCAGATTTCTCCTACCAGTGCCAATAATAAGTATACACACCGCACTTGAACTTTTTTCAGGTTTTACTTTTTTAAAAAGTTGATAAATTTAAACAGACTTTTGATGCTGCTTCCAGAAAAGACTGTTTAATGTAAAATAAAATCAAGCCTCTAATGGTCTAAATTAAGTACAAAATATAAAACACAAAGCTACAAAAACACAAGACAAACTCAAGGCTGCAACTTAGCCTGAGGTTCCTTCCACTTAATATTGAGTTAAAACATAATTAATCAATGATGATAGCAATGATACTCCCAGGAGCTCAGGTTCGATGTGTGCTGGTGCTTTGGAACAACAGAAAACAATACATGAAAGAAATTTAATGGCTCAAACCAAGAGCCAACACTCACCTTTCTTCCCGATTTGAACGTGAATGCTCTCAAACAAGTCTGTATGATTAAAAGAGAGAGAGAGAGACACTGATTCATCAGTAACAGTCCAGCAGGCTCTGTCTTTCAAACTAATGTTCCTTTGATTTACAAACACAGAGATGGTAGATATCATCTATTTAAACCCAACACCGGGTCTGTGACAATGTCAATATCTGAATGTAGAGACATTGTTTGAGAAATCAGAGAAAGCCATGTATAGGAGAGGAGGCTATGCTGATATGAGTGCCGCGTGGTTTATACACCATTAAACCCAGTGTTCATTGGATAAACACATTTATTTCAGTAGTATTTATTTAAAGAGTGTTTCTGATCAATCACAAGTAGTACCTTGATACTAAGTAGCTGTTGAATGTTTGAACAACAGTGATCAAGGCTTGTTTTACGTGACTTTCATTACCAGTCATATATCATGCTATATAATAATACACAGTCCTCTAAAAGCTTAAAAATACTTAGGCTGCCTTGCTGGCCCAAAACCAGTATCACAACAGTAAACATTCAAACATGCATTGTCCGGCAGCATGCCACTTGTTGGTGATTTTGATGAGCCAGAAACCATTACATACGCTTTATTCGCTAAATTTTCCAAAATGTCAACCGTTTTAACTGCCGTAGTACAAAGAGGGAGCGACGAACTTTTAAATACCTGGATGTACGCAAGCGTGGTCGCCGATCCTCACCGTGGTTAGGTCTACCTGAGTAGGCCTGTCTCTGTGCATTATAAAAGATAAAAAATCAATTCAGGCATTGCTTGGGGCAGCTTTTATAGGATATACAGTTATATAATCAAGCCGACATCCCACGTGAGTCCCTACCAGCTGGGATGTCCTCGACATTGAGGGAACTGATGAGACCCTCAGTGAATTCCTGGGCGCTGATATCCTCGCTGCTGTCGTGGTTAGTTCCGTAAACTATTTATTAATGTGTAGAAAGCATGTAAACCTAATTCTCTAAGACACAAAACTACAATTGAAAGTTCCAGCTTACCTCCAGGAAGTCTTTGGGGCATAAACCGCCTAAGCGGCTTAAATCTGGAGAGAAATACAAATACTTTAATGTATTGTAAGAAGTATACCACTTACTGGAGCTACTTCTCCAGCTGACAAATGTACACAGTGTTTATATATGCAATATCAGAACAGGTTCAGCAGTTGCAAAATCTAAGCGCATACACATGTATCCAGCTGTGTGAGGTTCACTTCATCAACTTGAACTTGAATATACGCCTGAGTGCATTTGTACAGCCATCACTCTGAGCTGGTTTTGAGCTGGCGTTTCATAGCAAGTCTGAAAGGGGCAGCTGGGGCAATGCTCAGCCAGCTTTTAAGAGGGACTTCCATCTGCTGCCCACGAAACGGCAGTAAAAAATCAAGTGCCGTGACATCCCCAGAACAAGGGCATTAAGGTTTTTGACGGAGGAGGGGGTCCTGCTATCGCGTCTATCCAAGGAGTCTGGACAGCTTCTATATAGTCAACAGTCCAAAGTGTTTATAGGTTAAGGACAGCACACAGTCCTAAATGTTATTATATGCCACTGTGCTGTGATAGTATCATAGGGACACAAGATTACTGTGTTCTTTGTACATGTGTTGGCTTTATGCAATGGTCAGCTGATTGAGCAACTGAAAAACCAAGAAGCAATATACTGGATAATTTCTGCCCCATAACAAAAAGGAGGAGAATAACTAGATCCTCCACCACAGTAGCATGGTGGCTAAATAATTGGGTAATCAGGTTTTGGTTAGCTCATAAAATGGTGTCCAAATTGTTTTTTTCACCCAAATGCCGTGGATTGGAAGCCTAATACACACAGAAAATATCTAGTAGACACTTTGAAAATGCATTTTCTGATGTGTACTAGAGCATCTTTTAAGAAAACCCTGATAATGGGCTACAAAAGCAATGAAGTGGTGATCTCGCTTCAGAGATGTAAGAACCGATGTTAAATACACTGCTGTGATGGATGGCGTGCAGTCACAAGCGCATCAACACTAATCTTGGCAAAGGTAGATTGCTCAGCGCCAAACCCCCTGGGTAGTAATGTCTTGAGACCTGTTCATCTGTGCCTCATCTCCTGCTCCATTTGTTGGTGAGCTCCTTCTGCTCCACTGCAGGCCCTGTGGAGGTGGAAAGAGACTATTTCAACAAAACAAACGCCCATACAGCCAACACTTCGTCATAAATACAATCATGTGTGCACAGAGCTAAACAATACTACCTCTGACAAACAGATTTCAAACAGCAGTGCCTGCTTATTATTACTGAAGTCTAAAGCTGAAGAAGTGTCGCTAACTCACTCTGTACAGGGCTTCTTTATTTAGCTCTTTTAGCTACTGTCAAACTTAGCCAGAGTTTAGCCACAGTTCAGCTTCAGCTCAGCTCTGGATTAAAAAATGGACTTCAGACACTATACAAAAAAAATGACGCTTAAAAGGAAAGCACATGACAAAAATGCTATATGTTTTGGCCTGTGCAGTACAAAAGATGTTGGCAGACAACCTGTTAGCCGTGATCGGCCAGTCTAGCTACCATGCGTGGCAAAAAGAGGCACCCCAGCTCTGCACGCGCTGTTCAGGGCTTTTGACACGCTTTCCAGCTGGCTCTGTGGGAGAACACACACATTTGGCTTCAGATACTATGTGACAAGTAGCTAATTGATTTGCTACACACATACACACAAAAAAGCAGCCTATGTTTTGGATTTGGCAGCCAAGAAAGACAAGTTAAGGGAGGTAAAAGAGGAACAAGTGAGGGGTGACGAGATAAGAGGGAGACAGGGCTGACCTGTGCCTTTGGCGCATGTAGGCCAGAGGCTCTTTGAGATGCTCTGAGGAGCTGGATGGGCAGCTGGCTAGAATAAGCAAACACAAGAGCAGCAGTGAGGAGCATTACACACAATAGAAGAAGAGTTGATCTAGTAAATATATAAAAATGCTGCTGTGTTTTTACCAGAGGACTTGTTGATTTGAGGGACTGAAGCCAATACACAAATAAGTATTTCTTCAAAAAGTTATGCTTAAAAGAAGTGCATTGTCAAACAAAAAGGCAAATAAATGTTCTGATTTTTTTCTGAAACAGGTTTGCCACCATTACCCCCTGCACTTGGAGCTCAGATGAGCTGTGAAGTTGCTCCACCAGATGCAATCATCTCACGTGTTTCCTCCGCCAAGCACATGCCTAGGTATATTGAATGACTCAAGGTCTCGTGCTAAAACAACGCTCAACTTAATCTAAACACCTATAAGAGCCGTGAGCAGGGCCTGACTGATGCAGAAGTGAAATAGTCAGTACAGGCGTCACCCTTAACAGCTGCCATTGCTGAGGCATGGTTCAGTCCGAGCCCAGGAGCAGCGAGGTATGTCACCCCTGAAGGCAAGAGAGGAACACTTTAAAAAGCTGTTATTGAAGAATAAAAGTATTTCAACTATTTAGCTATTTGATCTTAATAAAGATAAAAACAAAAAGCCACATAAATCTGATTATAGAGAAATGATCAATATGTTTGTGTTAATTTAATATGTAGCAATCTCATCCAGTGCTCCAGCCAAAGAGTAAAGTAAGATTTTGTCAGAATAAATATACAGGCCAACAGCAATGAGAGAGGGAACGATAAAACTAGACATAAGGTCAGCTAGACACTGATTCATGCAGGGCAGAGCACAAGTCGGACTCCAGCAGCATTCCCTCTCTGTTTCAAATCACATCTGTACACATCTGGGTGTCTGTCAACGACAACACAGTAAAACGACACACTCATAAAACTAGTCTGGCTACTGTAGACAGACACCGACCACGAAGTCATGAGTGCTCAGATGTTATGATGGAGAGGCATCCAAATCAGATCAAATTTAACTGTCACACAAACATACAGGCTCTAGATATGTGCAATTGTTTTTAAGCCATCTCTCAGTTTGCCTCTAGCTCCTGATATGAGTGTATATAAATGCATGTGGGTGCTTATGCTTCCTAATATACTGTTCATCTATAGTATGTTGCTTTAGACTAAAGATTAATGTGGGAGGAACAAGGGAGGAGCAAGTGGCTGGTGCATTAAGTGTTGGTAAGAGGTGCTGCTAAGTAGGAATTTGTCATCTCAGCGGCATTTAATATGTCAGGCAGAGATGAGAATCTACGATTATTTCTTCGCGGCACACACAAATACATATACACATAAAGATATCAAGGTGCTTAAATGTCTGAGCTTGTCCTCTCATCAAGTGTGTGCAAATGTGCATTTTGAGAGATGTGTAGTGTCAAAAGTTGCAATCATTAAGAGCCTTCAAGCTCCAGTTATGTTTGAACATGAGTAAACTGATTGCTCTCCACATCTGAGAAGCTAATGACTCAGACTAGTGTTTGTAGTCTTATAATTGACATAAGCGGCGTGTTTCATCCTGTTGTCTCTTGAAATGCCTGAGAAAATTCCTGAGAGTCCTATCAGACAAAGGAGCAGGCCCGCCGGTCTACTTATAATTAAATATTGAGAATTTCAAGTGTGTCACTTAAGTGATATTTACTCATTGTGATATGGGCTCTGCTGCAAACCAGCAGAATCATATCTGCACTGACGCTCACAGGTGTCCAAGTGTGTGAATACAAGTGTGTTTGTATGGCTTTTTAGACTGAATGACTTACACATGCAGCTTTCCTCTGTACACTGCATTCTGCAGCTTTTCTTTCCTCAGCCTGTAGCATCACCACACAGACACACAACAATAATAAGTCAATTATTCTCTTACTTGTTGTGGTTGTTTATATGTTACAGAGGCTAAAAAATATGACATAAATGACCTAATTGATGTTTGAGAAACTGCACGTCTTCTTTAAGAGACTCTAGTTTTATATCAGGGTTGATGTAAACATTCTGAATAACAGTTCAGAGAGAAACAAATGAGATGGTTATTTTATAAGTGTGTATACAGCTATGTTCTTAATAAGATAAACCAGAAGCACAACCCCAGCTGTTCCTGCTCGTTAGCCACATAACCCACTCACTTTGGCTTGCCTCTATCTGAGAGTGTAACGGTTTTCAGTTGCCGCAATGATCTGGAGCGGATGTCAGAGATAGCTCGGTACTCGTCCATCCTCTTGTCAAAGCTCGTCTTGGTTTCAAACCAAAACAACGCGGTTTAATGTACAGCACGCTAGCAGCATCCGGGCGATGCAGCAGCCGCCACCTCCAGTACTTCTGCAGACGTTACTTAGCAACGGAGACGTGCGGGGAAACAAGGACCCAGTACTACGGTTCCATGGTGAAAATCTGTTCCCAGGAGTTAAAGAGAAAGGTGATAATTTAGATTCCCTTTAAAAAATGAAGGTTAACTTTATTTCATTAACTGCACGTTAAACTAATAAACATACGTGATTTTGTGTGAGGTTAAATACAAGAAAATATATATTTCTCAAGCACAATACCACATTTGAAACTAATTTTGTGGTGTATTCAAGCACCATTTTATGGCACTTATGTTTTACTTTGTGTATTACTTGCTGTACTTTAACTCCACTATTTTTATCTGACAGCAACAGTAATGTGTTTATATTTAAGCACCTCAGTGGTTATTCGCTTTGCCAAGAATACTTTGTACCTTTTCATAGAGGATTTGAATGTAGGGACTTTTACTTGTAATAGAACATTTTCCATCACACTTTATTTGAGAAAAGTATCTGAATACCTGTTCCATCCACATGTTGGTACATGACTTTCAAATCAAGGCGTTGCTAACATGTGATAGCGAAGAAAGTTTTCACATTCTTCACCACGAAATACAGGTATATCTGATTTTCTTTATCATTTGAAAGTAGTATCTCATGCAATGGCATAACTGTAAATGATCCAAATATTAACTTACTTTTGCCAGAAGTGGATTGGAAGCATCAGCAATGCTCTCCTGGGTGATTTTATCAGTTATTTCCTCCAAGTTTTCCCACTTTACCCTGTAACTACACAGGCTATGAAACCATACTGAATGAAGACAAAGTCAGACAAGATCTTCTGTTAAGTCAGGATTATTTTAAAAACCATGTGATGTTACAGTGATGTCATTTGCTTTATGGTCAATATTGTGAAATGTATTTACTTTTACTTTAACTGTTTTTTTCTTTATACTGTGAACAGCTTTCTCATCAAACACACATTCAAGACAATAATTATTACTCAGCTTTTTGCAGGAGTTGATCAGTCCAGCGCTGCCTGATTCCAAAAGATTTGAGTTGGTGTTGTTCATGCCACGACAGCCTATCTCTGCAGCCATCAGAGCAATTACAGCTGATTCAATGAGCTGTATCGTTGCCGATGTTCACATGAAATGCCACAGCAGGCGACATCGCATGGTCGTGGAGGAGCATGACATGGGTTGCAGTAGATAGCCCAGTCGATGGTGTACACACAGAACACTGCTGCACCGGGCAGCTGCCATTTGAACAAGGTTTATTCCAGCCCAGCTGTGCACCTTGAATATTTCTGTCTTAAGATCCGGGAAATGGAGAAATATTTGGGAAATTGATAAAGATGACCACTTCATTCAGACCACTTCAGGCTGAGCAGCATCTCCATTTACCACAATGATTACGACCGGCTGTTTTATAAAGAAAAAAAAGGTTGGTGGTGGTGGGGGTACTGACTTGCACAGAGTTTCCAAAGGCGGCTGAGCACTCAAGAATGCGACCCGTCCACATGTTGTCAGTAGCTGGAAATGCTGAGCTACAGTGAGCGCAGCGCACCACACCGAGAGCGCACAGGAACTTGTAGACAGTAATTTCTGTTATTATCACTTCCGTTTCTGGTTTCATCTTTTCATTCTAAGATAATTATACAATTTAATATGTCTTCATCCTAAGCGCATTTTTTCTGGCATGACTATTACCCTCGTGACTGATTTTACTTTGAGGCTATAGGAGAGAAAGACGCAAAATGGAGACGTTCACGATACACGATATGCCTGGTAACCAACTGATTTGAACAAGATTTTGCAGCTCGGGATCAAGAATATCCTGAGTGCGAGAGCGAGTAGGAGCCCCTCACCCGAACCTAAAGGTACAGTTCATTTATCCTTATTTTCGATCACCATATAAATGCTCTGAAACATCCTATCAATTGCGACCAAATTGTATTCAGGTATTTGCTGTCGGCTATGCTAAAGGACCAGTTGTGCCAAAAGCCCTTTGGCTTTTGCGTCAGTGCGCATTACGCATATGGGCTCAGGTCCTCCGTAAAGCTGATGTCTGCTGCTGTGCTAGTGTGACACATATGTTGTCAATGCACACCAGTTCCGCCCATGTCAAGTGAGCACAGCTGCCATTATAACGCTTCTGGCTTATTACGAAATAGAGATTCTAATCGCGCACTAAGAAATTCCATTTAATTTATCACAGTGATACTAAGAGATATGTTGTCAATACTGGAGCATCAAAGTACTGTGTGTAAGTTGCTGTGTGGGAATATTTAGGAGTATAAGAGTGATTTTTGCAGAATGGAGTAGAGGCTGTGTGTGAGAGAAAAGGGAAAAGGGAAAGGGTGAGTCAACTACTATTTAGGTCACATTTTATGAATGACATACCTGGAGTTTGATGTGTGCGTCTCCTCAACTTCTTTCATCCCCAAGCCCTCTCTCAGACATCAACCAGACAGTGCATCGTCCCCACAGCCTCATCTTCCTCCTCATGTCCTGGGCAACAGTTTCCCATCATCGCTGTCCTGGTGAGGAATCATGCATGAGGACCGTCACCAACCTCTTCCTGCTGTCTCAACCGTCATGACTCCGATGGTGTCCCTGGTCTGCATCCCTTCACCCTCATCCCAACCTCATGAGGGACTTCTAATTCGCACCGGCATATGCAAGCTGGTCATGTACTCTGCGGTGAGTGGATCTTAAGGATGTTACAGTCAGGTTGGGATATGCAGCCTGGGTTGTCTTTTCAGGTCTTGAACTTCAGCTATAAATGTTTGAACTTTTGGACCTTTTCTAGTTCATAGAGGATTAACTGTGAGGTGATTGTTAAATTTTGGCATGAAAAACACTTATAGATTTAGTATTGAGTCAAAAATGTGAGAAGTTTAGAGCTGCAGTGGTTCTGGAGAATGCTCCCTCAGGCCTAATCAAAACCCATTTCCATTTCTAATATCTCACCAATGATTCAACTCCATGTCTCCATGTTGAATTATTATTGTGTGTTTTATTGTGTTGGTAATATCATTATTTGGTTGTAGAGGATAATTGAAGTCATTTTTAGGTCATGGTCCCGAGCAAGGTCTATTTCCTGTATGTCCAAATGTTCGTGCTTTAATGAGCTCAGCAACAAACGAAAGCTGAAACAGCCCCAGTCTTTGAAAACATTGTCAGACAGCTGATTTACCTGAAGCCATATTTTCAATTTTCAGAACCAGTCTAGTTTTCAGGATTAATGCTCTTGTGCAGTGACACTAGACTAAATTTATCTCACCAGCAACCAGTTTAAGATATGAATGCATAAGCAGGGTTTTACGACATTGTAACCTGTTTGAAGCAAAATTTGCAAATTAGTAGGTTCTGGACTTTCAATGAAGAAGAAGGATGCAATTTAACCAGTTTTTATCTTTTGTAATTGAGCTCTTTTGAGAAACCCACCAGATACAGATTAGTTCATATATTTTAAAACATGTCTTGACGGATCTTTAAATAAAAAGTGAACAGTACAATTTGACCTGCTTCCCATGTCAGATTATTTATATAGAAATATAGAATATTTATTATTATCTTGTGAAAATGAGGAGAAGACAAACAACCATTAAACTATTACTAGATGCCCAACATCTTAATGGTCAATATAGTATAATAAATATTTAACTAGAAAACTTTAACTTTTTAAGGAAATATAAATAAAAACAAAATTTTACTTTAGAACCGGGTTTCATTCCTCACTGGTCACTGTCACTGGTCAAATAACTTCACTGTGAAATGTCTGTCTCTCCTCTGTTGCTTTTTTCTGTGTTTATTCAATTTTTCCCCTTCATATAAATAAACTCAATTGGAAAGAATGGAGGTGAGTTTGTGTTTATGGTGGACAGACCTGCTTTATCTATTTACTACAATTTTTTTTCCAGCTCAACATTTACGATAGTAATAGTATGTTACAGACTAGAAGATTTGAATGCCTAATAAAATAAATCGATTAGAAAACACTATGTCATAAATAAAAAACACCCTATCTAGCATTGTTGATTGAGGATCACTAAATGGATTATCCCACAACATGTTTTTCTATTTGATTATGGCAGGTTCATAAGAATATGTGTTGTATTTCATTTTGTTACTTTGTTTCATTCGCTTTATTTAGGTATTTTAAATCTTCCATAATAATAATAGCTCAAAAAGAGATGATTTAGTCAGATGGATGAACTTCTAGCCTGGTTATACTTTTCCTTGGGCTTTGATAACTCCTTCTTCACCTCTCAAATGCCTCTGTTGGGAGTATTGTAATAAGGCAGCTACATGATTCGTGAACTTTTGCTAATATTTCATTTCCTATTCAATTACAAGTCCGCTTAGGTAATATAATTTTCATTTTCTCCATACTTCCTCTCTGCTCCATTTAGCCCTTCGTGAGATCAGAGCGCTGTCCTCCCAGGATTATTACCTCATTTACCCTGTGTTTATCTGTTTGGTATGTGTTGCTGCTCTCAGATCGCATGTATAATATGAATGTATTTATAGTCTTTTCTTGTTATTGTTACTGAGTGTTAATAGTGTGTGTTAAGAGACAGTGCAGGATGTGCTTCAATACTACTTCAGCAATTAAATTTAACACAAATAAAATATTAATGTGCCATGGCATCATGAGCATTACGGTAAACACAGTGACATTTTGTGAAGATGCTGACCATTCTGGGAGAGTTATAAAGTTTATGGCAGAGGGAGAAAAACCAAAACAAGGTGAAGGGGAAAGTTGCCTAATTATTGGAATAATACATTTTGGTTAGTTACCAATTTCATGAGTTTCTGTGAAATATAAAGTTGCAGCCAAAAGCCAGTTAGCGTAGCTTAGCATAAAGACCAGACACAAGAAGAAACTGCTAACCTAGCTCTTAATGCACCTAAAAGCTCACTACTTGACATGTTAAGTCTTGTTTGGCTATGGCGTCATCTTTACTGAACAGACATGTACGTGGTATCAGTCTTCTCATCAAACTCATGCAAAATGGGGGTTATATGAGAGTTTGAAGGTTATAAGAGAGCGTTACAGTTAGAGTTAGAGAGTTAGAGTAGATTGATACCACTGTCACATCTGTACAATAAATATGAAGCTAGAGCCAGCAGCCAGTTAGCAACTTGCTTTTGTATGTATTAAAAACAGGATGTAGTGTTAATTTCTGAGCTTCAGTTGTGTATTGTTAGCCTTTGGACTGAGCTAGGCTAGCATCTTCCCCCTGTGTCCAGTCTCTGTGCTAGCATGCTAAGCTAACTGTCAGGGAACTGGCTCTAGCCTCATATTTAATGAGAGCGGTATTGTTCTGTCTCATCTCTCAACAAGGACTTGAATCAGCGTATTCCTTGAAATGCCAAGCAGTTTCTTTTAAAAAAATCACTTGTCTATTGCTTTGATGTTTCAGATTAATAGTTAATGTAGTTATGTTTGCACCTTTATGAGGTATTTTACATTTTTTGATTTTCTAATCTGTGCAGGTGTCTCAGTAAGTGTTTCCACCTTCAACCTGGTGGCCATCTCCTTGGAGCGCTACAGTGCCATTTGCAACCCGTTGACCTCCAGAACATGGCAGACCAAATCCCACGCCGCCAAGGTCATCACTGCCACCTGGGTGGCTTCCTTCATCCTGATGCTGCCCTACCCCATCTCTAGCACCCTTAAGCCATTTACTCGCATCAACAACAGCACCGGGCACATGTGCCGTCTGGTGTGGCCCAATGACATCATCCAGCAGTCCTGGTGAGCTGAAAATAAGTGCATTAGGGAGCGTCGTACCTTCACTGTCCCACCAGGGTGTCTTCACACTCAGATTGTGTGGCAGCAGAAGTAGCCCATCGCTAATTTCAGATGGCCCCTTTATTGATTTTCTCAGTCTGGTGATGCTGGTGAGAGACGACCTCTTGGGAATATCTTCTGACGTGCTGCAGATCGTGCCCTTCAAAATAAAAGCACAGAATTTCTAATTATAGTAGAGCATTCTGCCTGTGTTAACTCAAATTAGATGCAATGAATACTCATTTGCTCCCACTTACTCACCCACGTTTGTCCCTTGCAGGTATGTGTCTCTGTTGTTGCTGCTCTTCCTAATCCCTGGGATCGTCATGATGACAGCCTATGGACTCATCTCCATGGAGCTGTACAGGGGCATCAAGTTTGAGCTGTCCAACAGGAAATCCAGTAGAGGTATGAAAATAAAACAAAAGCAAAATTTTCTTTTTAAAGGACGAGGAAAGCATTATTCTGTATTTTTGTTACTGTAAACATATACAATGAAATGACTGAAACCAACAATGTATTAGCCCATCTCTCAATACTTTCTGACTTCTCCACAATGTCTCTGACTCTCAACCCCAAGCCCATTCATCCCTAGTGAAGACCTAAATATCTTTAAAAATAAAAGGCTGAGTAATTTCCTGAAATTGCTGGGCACTGTAGTTTTTAGCAAATGCTACACAAAGAGGTGTAAATACTGCATTTGTTAGGGACTACTTTCAGCTGTGGATGAATACACATTTGGTGCTATAGCAAGTATTTCCAGCAGGACAGTGTCCTGGCTACACAGACAATACTTGTTAAAGAGGTTAACTCACCTTTGGTTTTGTTGTTTTCATGGGATTTTTGGCAATGACAAAAATATAAAATATCACCAGACTGATCCTTTAAGTTTGACCTATGACGTTGTGAGTTTTATCTCGAATAAAATTCTTATCTTTCAAAAAGCATCCCTGGCTTTTCGATGTCCCCCATTTCCAGGTCTTGAGTGACAAGCATGATGCCAACTTTAAATGTCACGGGGGGCTTTGCTGCTGCACTTTTAATGCTGCTGATAAAATTGCACTCTTACTCTCCAGTCTTTTCTCTTCATTGTCTCTACCCTGACAGACAGGCAGTGCAGCTCTGGCAGCATCAAGCCCGGAGACAGTGACGGCTGTTACATGCAGCCGTCTAAAAAGAAGAGCATCACATCGAGCACAGGCAACTTTGCCAACTCCAGCAGCAAGGCCTCGGTAGGGCGTGTGTGCAGCAGCAGCTCCACGGCCAACCTGATGGCCAAGAAGCGCGTGATCCGCATGCTCCTGGTCATTGTCTTCCTCTTTTTTCTGTGCTGGACTCCGGTCTTTGTGGTCAACGCATGGCAGGCTTTTGACCGGCGCTCAGCCTACCGCCTGACCGGCGCGCCCATCTCCTTCATCCACCTGCTGTCCTACACCTCGGCCTGCGTTAACCCCATCATTTACTGTTTCATGAACAAGCGTTTCCGCCAGGGCATGCTGGCCACCTTCAGCTGCTGCAGCTGCTTCCGGAGGAGCAGCAGCAGCTTAAGGAGGTCAGCTGGAAGCGGGACAGCCAAAGACGAGGCGGGCAGATCAAGAGCGGGGCAAAAGGCCACTGAGCAGAACGGTCACACCCCGCCGAGCGGAGCCAGCACACGCTTCACCTACACCGGCATCCGTGCATCAGCCTGGAGTGAGCTGACTTAAAGTGGACTGATACGTCTGTAAGAGCACTGGCCTGAGTGCAAACACTTGTAGGGAATCTGTGGCGAGTTGTTTTAACTTAAAGCCCTCACACTGCTTATAGGACTGGTTTATGAGCGGCTATGTCGCTTTAGCTTGGAGTGTGACATGACATGGGTACAATAGTTAATGACCGTGGAGCAGAAGTTGTGTACATTCAGTGCTCTCACAGCAGATCAACATGGCCAGATGTTTCCCTGCAGCTTACAGTGTTCAGGATGGCTGACTGATGCCTGAACATATAAAGCCCTGAAGGGCCACGAGTCTGGCATAAAGGAGTGTTGATGAAGCAGAATACCAATTAATGTAGTTTATCGTTCACCATACTATCTTTAAACACACTGTAGTTGTATCTCTACCACAGTCATTTGTAACCGTACAGGGAACAGTCTCTCTGCTCTTTCCAATTCATTGCTTTGAGCTATCAGTAACAGGTTAAAAAAACATTTAAAGTCACAGTCAGTGCCAGAGGGTTTAGCCTGTGAAAACTGTTTCTAGTAAGACACATAGCCATTATCTCAAAAGGTAGATATCTCCGAACCTGAGCAAATGTAACCACAGATATCTGCATGGAGAGATACTGCTAACGGAAATGAGAAAACTTTCTATTTTTATCGTTTAATTTTTTTCTTTTTGGATTTCAGTTGAACTGACCCTTTTAAGATTAGTATACAGGTATATTCTGATGTAGTAAACCCCTTCAACAAGGGTGAGACAAACACTAAAAAAGTACTTGAACCAGGTGATATTCCTTAAGGAGCTATTTGTAAGTTTTGCTACTGCTACGTAATATTAGCATTAGCAGCTGTTTACTTACCAAGTCTAGAGGAAACGTTGCAAGGTCAGCATCAAACCTCTTGCCAAGCAACCATCACCACCACCTGCTTCTGACAAGAGACCACTTCAAAAAAAAAAAAAAAAAAAGTTAAAAGAAAAAAACATATTAGTTACCAAAACAGCCACCCTGCCATTTAGTCTGTGTTCCGCAGCTTTCAGTCATATCACATGATCTCTATCAGCAGATACTCTGTCCAGTTGTCGGTGGTCAAGGATGAAGTTTGAAACTCTACAACGTGCTCAGAAGAACAGGGAAATTTCTGTGACAACTGGGCAAACTCCATCTGCTGATGAAGACCATGTGAAACGATCAAAAGCTAGCTTGTAAATGGACCTACAGGTCAGATTGTTTTGTGAACTGCTGTTCCCAAGGCCAAGACTGAACTCTGAAACTCAACCATACCAGTGTTTTTGCAAGTTTAGCTACGACTACAAACTGCAAATCAACAAATCATATGGAATATTACTCCTATAACTATTTCAAAGCATTTCATGTTGTAGTTTGTATTTGTGTGTGGTATGACAATTAATTTATCAGACTTGAAAACTTGTGTAATCATCAGTTTCCATATTGTTGCATTAATATCAAGCTTAAAGTGCACTATAACTGACGAGACTTACTGCAGACTTTCTTGTAAACAAACACAACAAAATAGTCCTCAATAATGTAAACTATTTATTTGTAGTAAATTGGCTACAACATGAAAGATCATTGGTATGGTCCTTTAACTTCTTTTCGATGCCAGTAGCTGAGAATTAAACTGAGAGGCCTGTGTAAACAGGCTTTCATTTGTCATCTTCATCAGCGGCTGCCTGTCACTGCTGCAGTGTCACTGTATTCAGCAGCTTCGATTCCCCCAGTGCACAAACAGCTCTGTCTCATCCTTGACCCACTGTTTGTATGTGTGTGTATGTGTGTGTGCCTAAGGGGTGGGGGGGTTATATTGTGTGTGCTATGGGACCTGGAGAGGCCTTATCATTTTTGTGGGACTTTAAACACCTGCACCCTACTTTCTACACACACTCTCTTCAAAGAGTGAATTCCCGGCATTCATCCTGTTAAATATAGCAGCATCAATGTAGCAACTTATTCCCGTTTAGTTTCTTTGTGTTGATATGTTGCAATGTAACGTGAGTTAAATATAGTTCTGTGAATTCTTACTTTTCTGTTTGTTGCCTTGATGGAAAATGTTGCATTTTGAGTACTGCTATGTTTTATTACCTTGATAATATGCCTATTTTGAAGAGCCCTGTTAAACCTATGGGCATGTAATTGAATGTATAAGCATAATCCCAGTGATTTTACAGGTTTGTGTACATGTACACAGGCGGCTCTAGAATGAGTATGTTGTTCTCTCCTGAACTACAGGTCTGGTTGACCATATAAAAGAAGCAGATACCCGATGCGCTCGTCTGCAAAGACTTGGGGCAAGCGACTCTGAGCTTTTCGCAGCTTTAATAAAAGTGGATCTAAAGGACAGAGGGCATTAGGGCCCAGACAAGTGGCAGAAAAAGAAAATGGGAAAGGGGGTCTGTTGGGACCTCTTCCCGGGGATAAGAGCTCCATTTGGGCTTAGTAGATG
This sequence comes from Lates japonicus, assembly GCA_033238685.1. Classification (NCBI taxonomy): domain Eukaryota; kingdom Metazoa; phylum Chordata; class Actinopteri; family Centropomidae; genus Lates; species Lates japonicus. Next base: position 33,230 of record BRZM01001971.1, read on the forward strand.
CCCAAAGCCCCTCCCGCCTTCACCTGCAGCAGCCACTGGGAGATGTTTTACCTGCTGTCGTTGAAATGACTCAACAAAACTGTGTTAAAAGCGTTATAATGGCAAGCTTCTGATGCGATTAAAAGATATATACACAAAAGTGATTTTATATCACTTTTTTATTTTACTATCATTTTTATGCCAATATTGCAAGTTTTTTTTTTCTTGTTTTCTTCTTTTTAATGACATACAGATTTGAGCATGATCTGGAGCTGCAATATGTACCAAAAACAAACTAACGTGTTATCAAAAACCGTCCCTTTGTTTTGGCGATTGTGCTAAATGTTACAAAGCGGCACAGGTTTCTACCATCAGCAACCCTTTGAGCACTGAGTATACTACAATGACCTCTGCTTACCATTTTACTAGAATAATACACAGATACAGTGAGTGAAAGATAGTGAAAGGACATGAAAGAGAAGAAGAACAGGAGGAGGAGGAGGAAATGACAGCAAAAAAGGGTGATCGACTGCCCAAAGCTAACATAACAGGCTGTGTGTTAAAAACAAAAAAAAGGAAGGAGGGGAAAGTGAAAACTCAAATGTACATACATAAACAGGCGATAAGGTGAGGATGAAAAGTGAGAGAGAAAAAGAAGGTTAAGCTCTGTGGTGCAAACAGCCAAATAGTCTTAAGGAGAGAAGTAAGGCTAGGTCGACAGAGAAAGGCTCCACTCCTTTTTTTATTTGTTCATGCCTCACTCGGCCCTGCACATTTGTAGTGCATGAAAACTACATTATAAAGACATTTGGCATATTAGAGGATATACATTGTTCAGAGCTCATTATAAAAAAAAAAAAAGAACAGCTGCTTTGGAAGAGTAAAATAATTGTATTGAACACACAAAGAAAGAAACTGGTTAAGATATTTTTTGTAAAAAGCGTACAAATGCTAAATGAGATAAGCGTTTTTTTTCCTCTCTGAAGCTTTGTCGCCAGGTTAATACAGGCGTGCGTTTCAGAAGGCATGTAACTTTTTTTTTTGACCCCTTTTGACAGTTCCCAGGCCGAGGATGTTGTATCCAAGTTCGGTTATCCTCCCAGTCTTAAAACTCCACGTGTTTAAGAATGAAAAAAAAACAAAAAACTGTAAACCAGCTCGGTTGTCAAGGCGACACATTTTTTTTTTAAGCATGCATCACCCTTTATTAGATTGAGTAAATGTGACAAAGCTGCTCTGTTCAGACTCGCATGAGGAGATGAAGAGGAGCCAGGGCAGGGGATGGGGAGGTAGGGAGGGTCGTGGGGTAGCCCTAAAAGGCGACTCAACATGTAAACAAAAACCCAAAAATGTCAAGCTCGAGGAGGCAGGATCGGGGGAGAAGAGGAGGAGAGTGGGGGGTGTGTGATGATGCTAATGCAGAGCTATGTGTTAAAAACTGAAAACGTTTGAGCTAGTAGACATAGAAAAAAACCTCAAGTTAAAAATCTACAGTTGAATTTTGGCCTCCATCCTGCAGAGTAAAGGGTTAGGGGATGGGGGTGTTGGGAGCCTTGATTTACTCGGTTCGATGCTACAATACCGCTGCAGCACCAACTCCTCATGATTCAGGACAGGCAGTGGCCTTTTTAGAAAAAGAAAAAAAATACACTCCAGGCCAATCTAGGCAGCACGAACGTAATACTTTTCTTTTATAGTTTCCCTGACATAAGACAAGGGGACTTTGCCAATAATTTAAAAAATATCAATATTACAATATAAAATATTTAACATTAATGGCGGACAGGTGGACAAGGTTAAAATGGGAGCTAACAATTTTCTTTCTTTTTTTATTGAAGGGTGCAAAGCGAATCCTTTTTGTTCCTATTTCAGGTTTTGTTTTGTAAGAAAATTCTGGAAATACTTCATTAAACAGACATTCAAGTTACAGTATCGTTGTTCTTTTTCTTTTTCTTCTTCTTCTTTCCCCGGAGGTGTATACAGTTGTACTGTAATACTAAGATCTAAGTATTGCCTTTGAATGTTTATCACAATTAATCAGACATTTGGATTCAGGTGGAAGACAGAAAAAACCCCAATGGATCTCAAGTTTTTCTTTAGATTTTTGGAGAGCAGTTTTGAAATGGAAAGCGAGATGACTCGAATAAATGTTCCATTACAGCGACTACATGTAACAGTGCACATACACACCACACACCCTTTACACACACACACACACACACACACACACACACACACACACACATATATTTGCTGGCTGGTGAACTAGTGCTCAGGCGGACAAAAAAGCGATGAAATGACCTGTACAATATTGCTGTTATGTTTGGAAATGCACATCTTTCGTAATAACACATTTCTAGAAGGCCTTTCTGTGATAGCCATGAACACAGATGGTACAACTACAAAGTGAGTTTACAATGTACACACGCTTGTTCTGCAAAGAAGAATAAACCACAGGAGATTTAGTTTTTGTTTTGAGAAAGGCTGGAAGGAACTTACAGCGCTAAGTAGACGATTATACCAAAAAGTGAAGGTGCGGAGCTTATGAATAAAAAAGAAAAAACACACACACAAGGGTTTATTGTGTACGAATAAAGAAAAGTATTGAAGGCTGAAGATCCCTTCAGAGGCTGCTTCTGCTTTGCAGGCAAAGGTGGATCAGGCAGCACACACAGCAAATAGCTCCATGGCAGAGCTCCTGTGATAGAAAGCGAGGCATTAAGCTTGTTTGTGCTATACTGGGTTCTTCAAGGTGAGTAAACAGCAGATACAAGAGAAAAAGTGAAGTTTTTTCTTTTTTTCTCTGTAACTGAAGTTATCAGTGAGCCATCAAATTGAAAAAGTGTCCATCTTTTTCTCCTCTTTTTTGAGTTTAAATGCCGCAAGGCTACAGCACACACACTGGAAGACACCTTCCCACCAGTGATTTTGAGAGACAAGTTCCTCGTTCTCCCAATCACTTAACAATGATGACAATAGAGCAACAGGTACAGGATATTAGATGTGACTGGTTTGACTGTACAGTAAGAATACAGTACTAAGGCTATCCTTTTAAGTCAATATTCACAGCTTATTACACGGTGGTTTGAGAAAAATGACATTTTTCGTAACAGAGTCTAGTTTTGATATTCTTGCAAACACTATGGCTCCATATGAGATCACTGATGTATATTTCAAAGGAGACATAGCGCACATAAATTATTGGGCAAGGCAGAAGTTAGCAAAGCTTTTTCTTTTAAAGACTACATAAAAACCAATGATAAAATAGGCCCTCTGAGGTTGTTCTGTTTAAAAAACAAAACAAACAAACAAAAAAAACAACCTTAAACATGTAAATAAACAACCCAGACTTCAGATTTTTTCCTAACAGAAGAAGTGAAATATCAAAACAAAGTTCAATCAAAGACTGAAAAAGCAAGACACGTAGTAAAGGTTACCAAAACATACAGGTTGGGATTTTTGGACCTCAAGAGGAAAAACAAGCCCAAGCTCAGGAAGAATAAAACTATTTGGTAACAAAAAGTGTACTATATGTTTAATATACAAAAAGGTATGGAGAAAATGCCTTTACTAAAACATACAAGATCACTTGGTCCATAAAACTATATATTATCGTCCGCGTTTATGTGTGTCCCTCTGCATCCTTGCCTCCTCCAACAACAATACATCAGCCCCCCTTTAAGGGAAAAAACCACAAATTAATGCAAAATAGCACAAAAACAAACAAAAGGGATAATTATAAAACAAGTAGCAGGAGGAAATGGGAGGAAGAGACAAGGCAGCACAAAAAATATAATTTCCTTTCGAGAGAATTTTTTGTTTTGTTTTGGGTTTTGTACACTGGTGGATGTATTGTTATTGTGGTTTCCATTCTCACAGCCGTAGAAAGGTGCTGGTGCTCCTGAGCCTGGGACTTCACTCATTCCAAACACCAGAACTGGATGACGGGTCCTAAAAGTAACCACAGGAGGGGCGTGTCAAGGAGCACTTCGCTTATTCGGTGGCAACAGCGATGTGATGTCACTCCTTCAGATTTCCCCCTGGGTTTTTGGCTCCTTTGTCCTGATTTTTCATTTCAGCTTCTTTGTATCCAAGATTTATCGCAGCACTTTAGAGTGAGTCAGTTTTTGTTTATTATTTCCCATAGTCTTCCATATACCTTCTGGTATATTTGCTCTCAAAACATATTATATTGAGTGGCCCCCTGTATGCGTTAGGAGACCACAGCTGCGGTGGAGATGAGATGTGACTCCCTGTTGGAAGTGCTGTTGGGGCCGTAGGCGCGGGCCGGCCTCCTGGCTGTTGCTACTCCAGCAGGCCTGGAGTTCCGGCCACTTAGGATATTGTGGTAGCTACAGTGTGGCGCGGCCCAGGCTCTGGCGTGTAGGTGAAGGTCGGTGTGGTGGGTAGATGATGCCGTCGTTTCCTCCGCAAGCGTGACAGGCACCTGGGCGGGCTGCCGCGCAGCGCCAGCCTCATGAGCGGAGATGTCGGGCACCACGCTGTATGCTCTCCAGCACCTGTAGGCAGCGTTTGGTGAAACAACGCAATGAGTGATGTCAGAGCGTGAGGCGTCTTGATAAAGATGTAATAAGGCAAAGGTCACTGTCTTCCTTTTGTGTTCAATTTAAAGAATAAGATGTGAGATACTGATAAAAAGTAACAGATTTTCTGCCTACTTGGGGCCAGTGAAACGAGCACAGACACTGACATGTTTAGAAACCTGTCGGCAAACCCAGTTGCTTCCAGCAGATAAAGCACAAGACTGACAGTAGTATTCACTCTCTTTTAGTTTAAACCAACTCTGAGGAAGAGGAGGTTTTGTTGCTAAATGTTTCACCAATAGTGGTTCACTGTGTCTGTCTGCTGGTAATTGCTGTGCAGGCGCGCAGTGGTTCTAGGACAGTTGCCTCGAAAAATGATGCTGTAAGGGTAGTGGCAGTGAACAGAAGTTATAAAGCTCCATGAGTCAATTTCACAAGGTTTTGTTTAGATAAATCATGTGTGAATGCACACAAGCAGTGGGCAATATCCTCTATGACACAATTTCAAAATATATGATGCTAAATTATCTGGAAAATGAATTGTGTATTAATAAAAACAACCAGATAGCGGCGTCTGTTTTGCTTAATACAGCAAAGGCTTTTCTAACAGTATAGTGCTATAGTATTATAGTTCTGATAAAGTCCTGGTTATTCCAATACCAAAACAACTAAACTTTATCACCATGGTGGTGCCCACAAACGTCCCTAGGTCATGTATAACTAGGTACGACTGTTACAGTCTTTTATGTCTTTCTATCCATTTCCTGTCATCTCTGTTGTGTAGTGTCTCCAGTTGTGTAGTGTTGCACTGAAGTAGGTCCCACTGTGTCACTGACAGTGGTCACTGTGGTGTTCTTAATGCTTGGTGGGTGGTTCTGACAAACACATAAAATCTAATCCGTCTGTAACTCAGCAGGACAGAGGGAAAGCCAAATGTGACATTTTACAAGAGTGAAACTTTGAACTATCTTGGTTCTTAAAGGCTTTTGGCTCACTTTGGAAAAAAAACCACACAGGTCTGAAGAAGAAGCAGAGATAGGGGATTATACAGTTTGACTCCACATGATTAGCACCAGCTACATCACTAGCTGAGATAGTATTTATTGATACATTAGGCGACTGTTCCATTAGGCATTCATACTGTCTGCAGCATTAAGTCTGACAGAGAGAGCATTTTGAAAGCCTTTGTCATTTTGATTATTACAATACTAAGTTATTAAAGCTCATCATTTTCTCCAAGATCTTAATAAATCCTTAAATTAGTTGTAATGGACAATTTGTATACTAATGGGAGAAATAAAGTGACCACAGTGGTTTCTCTGGTGCAGGCAGTGGATCTCATTTGTGTGCAAGAAATGGAAAAGAGGCATTCAAGTAACCTGGTAAATTACACTGTGGAATACACCATGATTAGTCAACCTGGTGTAGATAGCCTCTGGGAAGAATGAAACTGAAGCAAAAAGGCACACCTGTACATGGTCTCAGCCTCAACATCGCCCAAACCACGAAGATTTGGGTGAAGTTCTGTCCTGTCGCTCCAACATGGCGACATCTCCACCACCGTTTAGCTGCAGGCAGAAGAAGATAACGTGGTAAACCTCCTGGTATAACACACTGTGACCCTAGAATTGGACTGCATCTTTTTATAAGTTATTCTGTTTCCAAACTGCTCTTGTCTGTGTGCCTGTAGCTCTACCACAGGCACGGGGTGACAGAAGCGAGTGGACAGGGCCCATGCCCTCGTAGAAAGTGTATTCGGCCTTGTCTGCTGATGATTGTCCAGGAGGCGCCGTCGTTGATCATCTCCTTGTTTGGTTCCTTTGGAAGGCATGGAGTGGCCTGGCAGAAGAAGGTGGGGGTGGAAATGGGAGATATGACTGGTGCACATCAGCCTTGAGATAACCACCAGCCCCTTAATTACACCCCAAAGAAATCGAACTACTCTCTTCAGAACAGCAATCAAAATGTCACTCTTTGACTTAACAACTCATCCCCACTAGAGTATAATAAAACAAAGGAAACTGGACTGAGCTCAAATTCACTTCAATTCTGTCCACTCAAAATTTTAGAGATCACTGTCTGTTTAAGTCTTGAAGCAATCACCTTCAATCATCTGCGAACAGTGTAGATTGACTTGATCTGAGCAAGAAATGGCCTTGACCCTGAATTAAAGGTGTACAAGTGAAGTGTACAGGCGGCAGAGAGTGTAGAGAGTGTTTTCAGGTGGTATGACAAAACTGGATGATCCTTTCTTGGGAAAGGCACAGGTACATCGTTCTGTGTCCTTCAGGTAGAAGCACACTTGTGTGGAAGCCTGGAGGCGAAGTCGTCTGCGTCCAGCAACGCCGTCTGCTTGTCCACCTACGGATAAGTCTGGGAGGAGAGAGAGAGAGGATGATTAGCTGCCTGGAAGGAGAGAGATGGAGGGATGAACAGAAGGTGCAGGGAGGGGAAATGGCAGAGGAAAACTGAATTAAAGGATTAAAGAAAGGTCACCTGATTTGGAAGGAAGGAAGGGAATGAAGTGAAGAAAAAGGGAGGAAAAGTAGAGAAGATAAAGAAAAGATGGGTGGATAGAAGACAGCAGTAGCTGTATTCAAATCATTAATAACTAGATAGATGTTGTTATCGGAAAGCATTCTCTAGATAAACAAAAGGTCTTTATGTTACCCTTTGTTAAAGGACTAGCTCAACATTTTGGGAAAAAAAAAGGAAAGAAATAGTCCCACACAAAAACTATTCCTTCAGAGGCGACAAAGTTGGTGACTATTCCTTTTTAGATTTTTTAGCTATTTTATTCTCTTTGCTGCAGTAATGGAGTCAACTTCCCCTGGATCATTAAAGCTTCTATTTCTGCTGGATCTGTCTAATGCAAATGATGTGTTTCATTTACCAGTCTGGGCAGAGCCATGCCGGTCAAACAAACAAACCAACCGACTGTCTGGCCGTAGTGGATAACTGGAAGTCTCTCACAGTGAACTCTTCTCCTTCTGACTCCTCATCATCACTGAAAACACAATGGGCACAATGCAGGCGAGGAGAAATCAGTGCCGCGGAAGCCATACGAACCTCAACCGTTAGCATACACTCAAACCCACATTCAGTCAATCAATCACTTTCTTTGTCAGTGATGAATCAGCTGTGTAATTACTACATTACAGCCAGCGGTTTTACATTACAGTGAACACAGAGAGAAGACATGAAGAAAATGACAAGCTGTCAAACCACATCAGATTTTCCTCCTTTACTCATATTTCAACCTCGGGTATGGTTAGGCTTTTCTAAATACATTCAGTTATTTCTCTGCACAGCGTCTGCGCTCAGGCTGTTTAACCTACACGGGTGGATGTGGCGCCCACTGCTGAGAGCTGGCGTGAAAGTTACCGCCCTCCATTAGGAATGTGGCGTGTGCTGACCGTTTGGGACCGCCGGTTGAACAGTACCTTAAGACCACGATCGTGCACTGCGAACACACACACACACACACACACACAGAGGCCAGGGGAGGTTACATAATGACCCAAACATGACGTGCTGCTCTCAGGTCAGCTGTGTTAGCAGTGTGATAAGAGGTGAGGAATTAGACATGAAATCTTAGCAGAGGAGGTGAGGTGTTCAGTACAGGTGTGCTACAAGTGACATAACTGGGTTACCAGACATTCATATGAAGTTACACTGCCCTCTAGTGGTTGGAAATAATAATAATAACAGCACAGATGATTATAACTTATTAATTTACTTAATTTTTATTTTAAAAAACGTAAAAGTTTTCTGGTCAAGTTTTTTCCTCTTTTTATCCTTTGATCTCGGTTATCCAGACACCATCCTTCTTAAATTAGGCTCCCATTGATATTCGTGCTATAACCTTAACCATAAACTTAACATGACTGTTTGTTAAATGCTGGTGCAGCTAAGTGAACATAAAATCACTTCCTGTTTACCTCCATGTTACTGTTGTTTGAGTTGAAATCTTTTGCAAAAATAAAGAATATACCCAGCGTTTAATCATAACAGATATCATGGACCACCACATTTAAGAGTTCAGTGCACTGTCAACACACTCTGAAACGTGTAGTCACACTCCGATACAGGGACAGCTGGTAAAAATGTGCTTTAAACAAACTTACAGTCAGCATTTTTGAGGGACTGCTTCTTTTTGGAGGGCTTGGAGATGACTTTGATCCTCTTGCTGAGGAAGACACCGATGTCAGCGCTGTTGCCGTAGAACATCTTGACAGACAACATGAAGTGCTTTCTCTTGTCGGAGTCGGATATGTACAAGGTTTTGGCTGTGCAATAATTCTGGGAGGAAATGAAAGGAAGAGAGCAGGACAATCTTAGAGATTAGACGGCGTCTTCTATTAACAAGCGGCTTTCACTAACGCACAAATAAACACACACACAGCTCATATTTCCATCCAAACGTTTTAACACGCTTAAATGATACATTACAAGTTTGTCACCATTGTCGTCGTTACCTTTCCCTCTAAGTTAAGCTGTTGCATTTCTTGGTCGCTGTTGCCGATGCCAATGAAAGCACACGGCTGCGACTCCTGCTCGGAGCAGCCGTCTCGCTCCATCTGCTCCTTCTTTTTCTTCCAGCCGCTGCCCATCAGGTAAACGCAGGGAGGAGGGCAGAAGAACCTGGACGAAGGGACAAATATTTATGACTCCATGGGCTCCAATCGCTTCTTTACCATCCGTGATAATTACTTGACAGGTTTAGGTATTTAAAAGAGAGCTATTCAGAGGCCACCTGAGCAGCTGAGTAGATCCCACATGAGATACCAAATGTTTGTGTCCTGAAGATAATCACTCAGCTATTACTGTAAATATAAGTGTGTTTCTAATCCACTTGCTTGGTTGAAAAGAAAAACGTGCTCACAAAGTTCTGTGGATAACACATAGTGGTTATTTTATAAATGAAACAAATCAGCTTTGAAATAGAAATAGAAATAATATTAATGGTCAGTGAATGAATGAGAAAATAATTTAAATGTGAATATGAGTGAGTTTTACACCTCTATATATAGAACAAACTGAACAATGTGCATCTCTTAATTTACACCACAAGAGGGCAGACCTGCACCAAGCTTAAACAGGACAGAAACTTTCATCATTATACTGTTATGTACAATTCAAATGAACCCTCTTTCCTTAAGCTGTCGAGCCTGATTTAACAGATGTTACCATGATCATTCCAGTGTGGAAATGATATGTTGAGAAACATAAATGAGCTTCTAACTTCTAACAAATGAAAGGCAACTTTTTTCCATTTTAAAACTGCTCTTCTCCCTTGAAATACTTATATATCAAGAATAGAACCCCATAGAGGAAAAGGCCGACTTCAGTCTTGTTAAATGTGAAAACCAACTCATCTGTGAACCCTCGAACTTCAAATAAATTTATGTGCGTCAGTGTGGAACTGGAAAGCGACCTATTTCGCAACACCAAGTGTCTGTCTCTGTGGGTGTTTGTCTACTTTCACCTCCTATAAAAAGCACAGACACAGAACGAGGCAGCTAGATAAAAAAAAAAAAAGGGAGACGGGCACATTTGCATTCTCGATGCACCCACTTTCTCGGGCTCCCTTGTTACATTACAGACAGACATAATCAGAGGTGCGAGACAGACACACACACACACACACTGCAGGGTTTTGCAGGCCAAAGGATGTTGAAACATTAATATGCAGATAGTGGCAGAAACCTCTCTGGATATGGTGACTACGATACAACAGAAACCCCTATGGGACTTCCTTAGCAGTCTCATTCAGACACTTGTCTATGGTGCGGCCGGATGGCCTATTGATTACAGATATTTTGGTTTGAACTGAACACCCATATTTAAGCCCTGCACTGGCATGTCATTGAGCAACTCGCAAACCACAAACACTGATAGCTGATCCTGTACAAGCATGCATGTGTGACAAGACGGCTGCTATTCGCCTCACTGGTGTCGCTTTAACTGGACAAGACAGCAAAAAAAATAATAATAATAATCTGAGGAATTCATCTCAGTCTCAACCTCTCTCCCTCCGTCTTTCTCTCCTGTTCTGCTCCAACTCTCTGAGGTGTCTCAGAGTTGGCTCGCAACATCTGATTTACCAAGAGATAGGCCTGATGAGATCGCAAGCAGCGCTGAGGCTCGGGCCAAGAAAACAGGCAGAGGATGGAGAGCTTGAAGAGAGTTGCAAAATGAGCAAGAGGCGGAAGTGGGGGGTGGGAGGAGGAAAGCTATAAAAAGTTCAAGAGTGATAGGTAGAAAGGTAGAAAGGTGAGAGCAGAGTTACAGGAAGAGTTTGAGGAACAGAGGACAAGTTCAAGAGAGCAGAAGAGAGAGAGAAAAAAGAGAAGGGGTTGCGACAGCCAGTGATCACCTTGTACTCATCTTTGAACTTTAGAATCTGTCAAGAGGCATTGCCTGGAAATTATGACGATGCAAGATGGCAATGAGTTAAATTGCCTGGTGAACCTCTGTGATCTGAGTGCTCTCCTCCTTGACCTCTTACGCCTAAACTCTCCATGGTTTTACCAGGACACTGCCCCTGGAGCCTTTTAACTCCCATCACTCCCATTTCCCTCTCCCTGCTGCCCTTCCTTCCATCTCTCTGTGGCCTTCACCTGAGCGTGGCCTCTTGCAGGAGGTCGTCGCTCATTTCCTCCTCTGACCTCTGTTGATATGGGAGGTCAGAGGGGGTCAAGATACCCACACACTGGAATGTGTGTTTTCATTCACTTCTTACCCTGACCCCTCCCGAGTAACCTGCCCATAAATCCTCGCAACGAAGGAGTCCACTTCTCAAAGGTAGACAAGGACTAAAGGACAAGGCCAAGTTGTTTGTTTTTAGGTGATGCTAATAAGCCTCCAGGGCGCAGCTGTGTGCAGCCAGTGTATTAAACAAAAGGACAGGGCTGATTAAACAGCGCACAAAATAAAATATTGACACATGACCACATGTGATGTTAGACGATGGTTAAAACAACAAAATGGCACGACACAGTCAAAGTTAGATAATAAAGAGATACTAAAAGGATCCATGTATAATACTGAACATAAATAAATGTTACCATTTAAGCTAACCCTGTTACAGTATTGATGTACTGTAACAGAGCTAGCTTAAGGCTAATTTCCGTTTGCAGTCCCACGTCAGGGCACAAGTAAAACATACACACAGTGAAAGAACTGAACAAAACAAACTGGACACATAATACAAAGTTACACAAAGGAGAACATCACACACCCACCATGTCAATATAAGGCCACAGCCAGCATCTTGTTAGTTTAGCTTAGCATTACGACTGGGAACAGGTGGAAAAATCAGGCACGTAACAACCCGCGAAACCACAACTTGTTTTTACACTTGTGCAAATTAAACAAATGAGATACAACATGTTGGATTTTGTTGCCTTTGGACAGAGCCAGGTTAGTGCTTTCTCTCTGTTTCCAGTGTTTAAGCTAAGCTAAGCTAAGCTAAGCAGCTGCAGATTGTGGTTTCATATTTACCATACAGAAATGAGAGTGGTATCGATCTTCTTGTCGAACTCTCAGCAAGAAATTCAGAACTATTCCTTTAAGACACATAATCAATCAGTCTTACAGGTGTGCAGTGTTAATCTTAGATGGAAAAGTGGTGCAGGGAGATCAGATGTACTTGTAAAATTGTGTGTTTTTTCCAAGGTTTATTAAGTCTGAGGGAACCTTGATAAACGATTGGCACAAGCGAAGAAGCTGATGTTTATATTCAACCCACCTTTTCTCATTGCCATAGGATTTCTGTGCAACTTTTGCGTGCAGGATCATGACAGTTTGGTCACCTCGCTCCTTCAGGTAATTCCTCATCGCTTCTCTGAAAGATGAAAAAAGGATGGGGGCGAAAAGAGAGAGAGAGGTTCAATAAAAGGTCATTTTGTGACTCGGCAGATGAGGTAAAGCGATACTGGGTGTACTGAAACCTCTGGGGTTGTATCATCCTGCAGGTTTAAAAAGGCAACATTTTAGTGTGGGGAAAAAAAAAGTGTGAGGTATGGAATGAGAACATTTAGAAACGCACACACACGTACAGTACACTCAGACGCAATGACCTCTGGAGCGCCTCAGAGCCTGCATGGCCTGCTAGCCAGAAAGCTATGTTCTTCCCCCAGCTGGGTCCATTTGAGGTGGGGGTGGGCTGAACCGTTAATGACCGGCTCAGAGGGAAAGTGTGGAGGCAAGGGAAAGGAACATGGGGGAGAAGACGAAAAAGGCAGAGAAAAGAGAGAGAGAGGGAGGGGGGAGGGAGAAAACACCAGAGCTGAAAAAACTAAAACAACAGAGCTAGAGCTCACCAGCAAAGATTCCTCATCTCGTGTCAAAATGTTGCAAGGTCCGCGCTCCAATTACTTCTGTCAACTCCGCCAAACCCTCCCACCTCCCCGACAGCTCCCCACCTCCTTTACACAAACAGGCCGAAAATGATTTTAATATTCAGGAGAGCAGCAGAGCAAATGTTGGGCTGCGAGGAAAAAAATGGGTGAGGGGGGCAGGTGGGTGGGGGTCAAAGATCAGGCTTAGATGCACAATTAAGACACATCACACGTACGGACATTAACACACTCTGACCGAGTCCACGTACGCACACGCACAGATGTCAGTGACACCTGACACGCCGGGGTGCTCAAAGGGCTTCCCACTCACACACACACACACACACACACACACACACACACACACACACACACACACACACACACACACACACACACACACACAGCTTTCCACTCTGCCACGCAATACTGGGCTGCACGCTCGGGTTAGACAGGATCTTTGTTATGAAAAGCAAGGGGCCCCTCATTGTGTGTGTGTGTGTGTGTGTGTGTGTGTGTGTGTGTGTGTGAGGTGGTGAGTGGGATGAGGCAGAGGAGGAGGAAGGCTGAGAGGGATTGTGGTTTATCCATTTCATAATGGCCCGGGAAACGTTTTATTTCTCGCTTTGCTGTGCGATGAGACAATTATTTTTCAGAATATTTGCCTCTCACAGCAGCACCAAATCATGCTCTGTTGTTTATTCAGTATTTTCTAGATTACCCATCGCCGGCAGCTGTAACTGAACATGACGGAGGTACGATCCTAGAATTCCAAACATTTGAGGCCATTTAACTGATCCGATGCAATGTGATCCCATCTAACCGACACATGGAGAAAATTATATCAGGCCAGGAAAAAGGTGCACACACAACCTCGACCAAACTCTGACTTAAATACGTGGACGTGTTTAAGCAACTTCTTTTTTTCTTTTGTTTACATTAAGTGGCATGACAATCCTCTAGGGCTTCAATGAACCATACACTCACACCAGTGTCATCCCTCAAGTGCACACACTCTCTCTCTCACACACACAAACTCATTGCTCTGATTGATTATATGGAGAGCCCTCAGTCAGAACCTGCTGATGTCAACCCTGCAGGGCACATGTCACCGGACACCTCTGATGACTTGTTGACCTGCTGGTCTTTTTACCGGTAGGGTGACGTCACAGATAAAGCAACACCCAGAACACACACACACACACACACACAAAGAACTTTCTTAAGCATGGTTCATGGTGAGTATCTGTATATACAATGATTAACATTTTTTCACATTCCTGCTTTATTAGATAGCAATAAAACAGGAAACATGAGGACACAGAGGTGTGACAATCAACAAAGTACAGCGACAACCAAACTGGGGATAGCATGATTGTATGGTGTGTATCTTTACTGATAGGTCACCTTGATGGAGTTATTTTTTAGCAATTTTTTTTATCAAGCTCATGATGCCCGGTTATGAGGATATGATGTTTTTCTTTGACTTATGCGACAAATTAAACTGAAGATCTTTGGGTTTTAGGCAGCTGACAAAAAAAGCATGAAACAGAATTAAAAGTCACCTTCCGTTATAGGGAACAGTAACTGCTGTTATTTATATCAAAAGTATATTTCCAAAATCTCACTGAATCATCCACACGCCTCCAACTTTATCATCAATGTCATTTTACAGTCAGGTCAAGACAGTGAGTGCCACATGGTTACTTTATGACACCAAAATCTCACCCTGGTGTCGGGTAGGTTACGTGCGACAGCTTTGGCTTGTGGTTAACACTGTTTCAGTGCTCACCAAACCTTTCCAGACCACTGTGGCTGAGCTGGGGAAAGACCATTCCCTGTCACGACAGATGTGTTTCGCCATTATGATTAAACTTTCACACACAGCGGCTTTTATGTATTGTCGTCTGCAGTGCTCTCTTAGTCATCCATGTTCACTTCACAGTTCGCCAAAATAACCTCTGACTAGATAACCAAGATGCCCCACATGTGGCAATAATCAAATGAAACAGTATAGCCTGTGATCCAATGAATAGCACGAACCCAGTGGTAGGTCCATCTTTACAAACTTGTGTTTTGTAGCCAAGCATTGTTCAAACCCACAGGATTTTATATTAAATTCTAGTGGGTAACCCAAGGTTTACAAAGATACCAAATATGTCAGGATGGATTTTGGGGAAATGTGTATAAAAATGATGCACAAGACATCAGAAATATTTCCATCGGATGTAACACTGCAGCCATGGAAAACATGGGATCTTGGGTTTGAATGTTTTACCCGGTGTAAAAATAAAATTTTGGACAAAGCAGACACAAAATACATGCAACAATGTCATACAGTGGGGATTTTTTTTCTGTAGATCTAAAAGAGATGGGGGAAAACATGGCATAATCAAGATTTCAAGAGATTAAAGCCTATGCAAAAGAGGGGAAAAACAATTACTGAACCAGGACTCAATGGCAATGACACACCCAGTGACATCCCCCCCAAAAAAACCTCATGATGATAGCAGGGATCGGTGACACTGAACGGTACAACAGGGACATCTGACTAACCGCCCATCTCTTACACATACTGAAACACAGGCACACGCACACTCTTAGCTAGAGATTAGGTCTCTTCCTGAGAGCCGAAGACGGGAAGGAGAAGTGAGAGAGACAGTGACCAGTGCACGGCTTAACTTCCTATGTGAGAGTAGCGTGCAGACAAACAGGGTGATGAAAATTCAGACACGCATATGCATCTATATAAAAAAAGAATGTGTAAAACATAAGGACAGGATAAAGGAAAATACTCAAAATACAAATATATCCAGAGTCAGATTGACAAAATAGTACAAACTGGCAAACCAATACCTTATTTCATCAGATTTCATCAGAGACAGGAAGTGAGAGAGTAGTGGCCACTGCAATCTTGAGTGAATCAGACACACACACACAAAGCCACATCCACATGTAATATAAAAGCGCACGCAACCAGGGACAAGCAATGACAATGCAGCCGTGCATCAGAGAAAAACAAACCAAAAAAACATACTTTTTATCTGAAAGGTTAGTGGTTTAACAGCCGCTGCAATCCAAGCAGATTTGTGAAATAGATGGCAGCTGTTTAACTGCCTCTTACACTGAACTAATAAGACACATACACACTTGTTCAAGCCATACGGGCAGCATGGAGGTAGTAAAAGAGAAAAGGAACTGAATCAGCAAAGCAGAGGAGCAAACAACCACACAGAGCAAGTGTCAGACAAAGAGTTAGACAACGAGCAAATGATATGAGAACTTCATCTAAGTGGCAGGTTCAGTTTTGTTGGGCTGAATTTAGATTGAGACAATTTGTTTGTGAAGAAAAAAGAGAAGAAGGAGGGACGACAGAGGCACGAATTGAGTGAGGGAAGAGATCTAGAGTGAGATATAAACATAACAAAACAAAAAAGAAAATGCTTGAGAAGTGAGACAAAAATGTGCCAGACAGATTTAGAAAAAGAGACATTTTCAAACAGCAGGCACTATGGGGGTCGTGCGAATTTGTGTGTGCTGTGTGTGTGTGTGTGTGAGGAGGGGTTAGGTTAAGCCAGGCTACAGATGCAGCGGAGCAGACAGGCATCTGTCCTGTACATCTGCCACAGCGTCTATGGCAGAGTGGGACCGTCACAAGACCCCCCTGTGAATGCACGCACACAGACACAGACACACACACACACACACACACGGGGCAGACAGAGTGGCGAGGCATACTAATACACACGTGTACTGTGAAATAGCTCAATTAAGACGATCAGACTGCAATTAGTGTGTGCCTTTGTGCATCACAAAAGGTAGATTACACACATCCGTCGTGTCAGGCTTGGGTTAAGACATTCACAATCAGCCACTTCAGGCTGCTCAACCTTCATTAAAAAAGGTATTCTCCATTCATGAAGTGACCAGCAGACAAGTGCCCGTTCAGTGTTTTTGACATATGACCTCCGGAAGGCCCTTGTGAGCCTCTTAAAAAACACTGATAGGAAGTTGCCTAAAGCTACAGGATCTTGCAGCGACTTTTACTAGATCAGCTCTGATATCTTACTACCCAAAAACAACACAAAAACAAAGACCGGTACACTCTGTCGCAGTGTGGGTTGTTTAATAGCCTACAGCATCAACAACCAACGAGGGAAAAAACAAACAAATGTTTAGAATTTCAATACGATGAAAGCTGAATGAATTAACAATCTTATCAATAAGAAAGAGGGAAAACCTGCAAAAGAAAATAAAAATAAATAACAAAAAAAATGTAAATGCAAGCATGCGATTTCAGACTGAACAACAGCCTGAGCCAGATCAATTGTCATTGTGGTTTTATCTCAGTCTGAATTTAAGAGTTTTAGACAAAGAAGCAGATAACTAAAAAAAAAAGGTCTCTATTGAGCGTTTCCATCAGAGGCGATGGATTCTGCAGAGCTGGCCCTTCCTCCCTTGTTTGGGAGAATAAGCCCTTGAAGGGGCGGCTCCCCCTAACAGAGGAGGCAGCTTTATCCAAGCCTGTATGCTCATGTGTTGTGTCGGGTTTTGTGTGTAGGTTTTGTGCATGTGTATCTGTCTGAATCTGAGATGTGTGTATGCAAGCAAGTGTGTGTGTGTCCTGCGCGTGCTCATTTCCAAGTGTATGTGTGTCATGTATTGTATTTCCAGTCGAGTAGCCTTCCTGACAGGGCAGCCCTGCAGGACCCAGAGCTTTAGCTGCCCTGAAAAGCCCCTGCAGGACGGTGCGCTATTTTAGCTGTCTGCACCACTGCCTGACAGAAAAAAGTGGGGCTGCTGTAGCTGCAGGAAGGGGACAAGTGGGTGTGAGTGAACATGCGGACATGAGGACACAGATTTATACGGACAAACACAAAGAACAAAACACCATGATGCACAGGGGTACAAAGCCACACACGCTGAAGAAGTTGTGCCTTTCTGCTACTGGGTAAAGAGTGTTTTGTGTCCGTCGTATTTCTGGCCATCGAAACCATCACACAAATGGAGGGGCCAGTGCAAGCCAGCGGACTGGCAGCACATGCATGAAGTGGGGGACACATCAAAAGGTGCTGGGGCCCCTTTTTTCCAAAACCAAGCTCGGCTGTTCCAGGCAACATGCAACCCCTCATTTTCCCCGCTGAGTGCCACGCGCAAAAAAACAAAAAAAAAAAACACAGAGGAGCACATGCGTACAACACGCGAGTGCACAGGCAAACCCGTGCCCGCTCCCAGTAACAAAGAGAAACACCAACAAGCAAACAAGTGCAAATGCACACACACACACACCCATTTGCCCGTACAGCACACACACAAACACAAACCTCCAGAAGTAAGCCACAACATCCATCAACATTCTCTGTTCACCCAAATGTTGCTCCAAATGACTTGGAACAAACATAAGAGGAACAGAATAATCAAAAACTTGCAGCGCTGCTGGTCCAAGCTGTGCTGAATGCACAGCACAGTAGCGATGCGGAGTGCAAGTTTAGACTGCGAGTCCTCAGAAAGGGTGAATTATTGCCTTTCTGGCTTGTTTCTCTACAAACAATTGTGAGACACAGAGTTCATTTCAGCACAAACATATTAAAGCACGTCTCACAGGACTTTGGAGTGAGAAACTACAGAGCTCTAGCGAATAAACAATCAACAGCATAACAACTATGATGTAGTACGGCAGGGGTCAACAGATAACAGCTGTCCAATGGCAAGCGTGTGGACAATCGCGCAGGAAAACTACTCAAACAGTGTTGTTTCTTCGGCGACTTGTTGTCATGGTGCAACAACATGCAGCCAATCGGTGCTATATTTGTTGTGTGGTTTTTACAGATGCATATCTAACTCAATCTACATCACCACTTTTGGAAATCACCAGCAGTAATGATCCCCTAGGTTCCCCAATGGCGACTCATTGGCCAAGAGTTTATGCCTTTGTGCTTTTTTCCCCGATTAGCACATATATTCAGATGTGTTGCAGCTTTTTGAAGGTGACGAATTGATAGAAAAAGATCACACACCTTTTTGTTTTGACTGGTAATTACAGGTATTTTGCTATCAATTTCTCAATATTCTAATTATTCAGGGGTTCTGAGTGAATAATTTGAATATTAGTAACGTGAGGTGTTTGCAGTGAACTCATTCATTTACAAGAGGAGATGTGTTGTTCTTGAATTACTGTATTTACAGGAATGCCTCTACACTACTCAAAGGTAAATACCACCATGACAACACATATGGTTTTAAGGGGAGATGGTGCTGCGTGCACGTGTGTGTGTGTGTGTGTGTGTGAGAGAGAGCACACACTCACCTTGTTAGGCACGCTGTGGCTGAGGGCGCTCCCCGAACTTCCTGCAAAGACACAAAGTGAGAAAAAAACATGAGTGGGCTGGTTATCAACCACAAACACACACAGAGTAAACACTGCATTACACAATGGTGCACGTATACAAACACACACACACACACACACAAACACACACATACACTGTGGCCTTGACAGTGTTGTAGTGGCACCGTGCTCAAACAGAGGCGAGTGACAGGATGTGTATCTTCTTGTTTTCATGGCCGTGGGCAGGTTAAAGCAGGAGCACAAACACTGAACTTTATTCAAATTAATTCTTGTCAATGACATGTCAAAACAGGTTGTGCATCAACAGAAAAATCTCCTCGTTTCAGATTTCTCTAAACCTAATAGTCAGCAGTACTAGTATATTTCAGGAACTCAAGTGCAAAAGCAAAATCAACTCGGCAAACCACATGAACCCCAGCTATAAGGTGTGGACTTGACAGAGCGCTCAGAGGACAGTTACACACACTTATCTTGGTTATCTAGGTTTTTACAACCTTCAGCTTTAAATGTCGAATAAACTGTAGCTGTGGTGAGGATGTATATAGACCTCATTGCTTGACTTTGATACTAAAGCCATTAATGGCAGAACACTAATAAAAATGTAACAGATACTACAGTAACAGCTCTCAGGCTTCATGTGTGCTGATCTGAATTGTAAAAATGGGACGAGCGCATCTGACTTGATAATTTCCGGAAGCAGCTTCCAGTTCAATGGTGCATAATAGTGGAGGGTGAATTTCACTTGGTCTGAGGCAACATGGCAGTGGTAGACGGCTGGGATGTAACACAGTAAATGTTCCTCTATTCTAAAAGACATGAGGTACTGCACTAATTTCATCACGTCACAATGATTTACAAATGAACAATGGGTGGGGTAAATCTTTTGTAACAAGAAAACTAATTAATCTTAAATTTATATACAGTCACACTGATGTGGAGAAATTAAATTTAGAGGCAAAGTAAGAAACACTGACAT
This sequence comes from Lates japonicus, assembly GCA_033238685.1. Lineage (NCBI taxonomy): Eukaryota > Metazoa > Chordata > Actinopteri > Centropomidae > Lates > Lates japonicus. Next base: position 53,423 of record BRZM01001971.1, read on the forward strand.
GACACACGCCTTTTTCATTTTGTCTAATAGTGAGGCAGCGTTATTGACAGTACAGTTATATCAAGGGCAAATACTTTTTTTTGTAAAATAATGGAACTTGATGGCTTTTTTCTCCTGCTTGTAAATGAACTGAGGCATTTAGCAAAAAAAAAAAAGGATTCATCTCTTTTCTAAATAACTCTGCTGCAGGTCCATGGTGTAAATCAACTCCACGTGACACACAGGAAACGCAGTTCAACTTTTCTGCTAAGTAATTAACTCAACCTATCTGACAGTAAAAGTGTCTTGCAGGGCTGGTCTGAGGCCCCTGACACACTTTAAGGTCTAAAGGAAAGCAAGGGATGATGTATGTCACGTTATCTCCAAAAATGGGAGGATGACACACGTAACAGCTCATTTCAAGACTTACTACAACTACTCTGTGACATCTTTTCCCCTCAATTCTGGATCTTGTACCCTTTTGAGTGTCACATCTTCATTATATTACAGTTGGTTAATCATTTATCTCCAGTATTATGACAGGCATCATATACATTCAGTTACCGTAAAGATTCTCTCCTAAAGGTTGACAGGCAACTTAAAACAAAACTATCTAAGTTTTGCCGAGCAGCAGCAATGGTGGCCTCTGCAGCCACAGGTGGTAAATACAAGACACTGGCCCGTTAAATTCTGTTCCGCTCCAAGTCTGAGCAGTTAAGGGTACTGGTATCACCCAGATGCTAACTGCTCATGTCCAGAAAACAAAGCCCATCAATCGCTCAGGCAACAAAATCATCATCTCAGTACAAACCTGCAACTGTACGCTTACATCAAGTTAGCATTTGGCTAATCTGATTGACCACAGTGCTGTAAACACTTCACAGGGCACATCGTACCAACTCAACCCAAGTCGCATAGTGTAAGAACAGGTGTTCGGGGTGTGGAGTGAAAATGAAAGATGCACCATTCTTCCTACTGCAAGTCAATGTACCATCAAAATGATTATGAAGTTGTTATTTTGATGTAACATAGTTGCATAATGTTGCTTTACAGTATAATTCAGCCTGCTGGCAACCTGATGAATCAGTAAACTGTGGCTGAGTCAAATCTGAGAGCTCTTAGTCATAGATTGTATGTAACAAGGAAACCACAGGCAACAGTTGTGCAGAAAAAGGCTGTAAATTCACAACATGACACAGCTGAGGATGAGTATTTTACGGTCAAATACCTTTTTTTGATGGTAAAGCACTGACGTGTGCAACATCTTACAAGTAAAACGACCTGGTCTGAATTCTTTGAACAGTTTCCTCAGTGACAGAAACACCACGAAGATGGAAGGGCACAAATTACACAAAATATTCATCAAAAGTAATAAAAAAAAATCCCCGCAAACGTCAATACAGGGCAATAAAAAGAGACAATAAAGCAGGGCCAAAGCACTAGCAACACTGTATCCAAGACAAGTGTGAAATTGCCAACAAAATACAATCTTTTTAAAGAAGTCATTATATTTTCTCATTTTCCTCCCTCATAATATCATTGAAATATAAATCACTTAATTTCTTTGTTTTATTAATGTGCAAATTGGCTCAGCTAGAAATTGTAACTAAAAAAATATGCATGTGAAAATCTAGTGCAGACAATGTGCCCAAAGCCTGTGTCTGAGCCACTGATAGAAGCACATGAGAGGAGAATAGAAAGGTGAAAAGTACAACAAAAAAAAGTGAGTATCAAATTCAGCAGAAACTTCTTGCCTCTTCCTCTCTGCAGATCTCTCTTTCATCTCGAGGTCATGGCTCACTTTGTATATACACTGAACCAAATAATTACAGTCTTAATAGTCTCATTAATGCTGTTAAATTTTCAAATTTAAAAAAAGTGTCACACTCCCACATACTTTCTCTGCTATCTTTCTTTTTCATCAAGACTAGTTAGTTTCGTTTTTGCAAGTTGGTGGATTAGAAACATCAGCGAACGTTTTGGCACACAGTGCGGTGGAGTAAGAGCCAGAACAGCCAGAGCCAGAGCCAGTTCTTTTATTGTTTTGAATTCTAATTGTGAGACAGAATCAGAGTTGAACTGAACAAAAGCTGTGACTAACACTTATTTTCATGATCAATCAATGAGCTGGTTATTTTGTCGGTGGCCATTATAGTTTCACACAAACCACTGTGACATCTTTGAATGTTTCGTTTAGTGCGACCGAAAGATTCAGTTTAGTATCATGTATGAAATCATAATATCTGAGAAGCAAGAAAATGACAATCAAAATAATTGCTGATTCATTTCTTGTCAATCGATTAATACATTGTTGCAGCTGTAAATCAAAACACGAGATTCCCATCATGATCAAACACGCTGCAGTTTTGTGACAATACATACATAGATGACACATTCCTGAGCATCACTTTAATGTTCCTTCACTGCACATAGGTTTGTTTGCTCATCAGTGTCTATTACACAACTACAGCAAAGCTGGGTGCTTATAGCACATGGCTGGCACAAAGAGGAGGTATGTATGCACTCTGCAGAGGTGACTGTATAGAGGGGAGTGTGTGTGCATGTGGATAGAGTATGAGTCAGTCAGATTTTCTCCTTGTGTAGGATGTGGTCGCTTTGCATGCTGCTAATAAGTATGTCAATACATCTAACATGCCATCAATAAACACACAGTGTGTCGCTCGGTTGGTCGGGGGTTTTGGCAGGCACGGCGTGAAATTTAAAAAAGAAGCACGCAAACACAAACAGAGGGATGAAAATGCCAAAAAAAAAGCAAGGGAAAGAGGAAAAAGGGGGGGGGAGGATAAAGGGCAAGAGGAAGCAAGAGAAACTGAAAACATGATTGGTGCAAGAGCCAGAAGGAGGGAGTGGAGGTGGAATAATTATAAAGGAGGGCAATCAATAAGGTTCCCACAGTGAAACACTGATGCCTCAACTGGCTAATGGATTCCAGACGGCTCTCTTCTCCCTCCCCCTTCCTCCCCCCATCTCCCCCTTCTAAACCTACCCTCGGCTGCAAACAGTGAGCGGTGGAGGAAGGGATACTGCAGGGGAAAGTGTGGGGTGAGATTACAGGCGAGGAGAGGCAAGGAGTAGACGGAGAGAGGGATCTCACGCAGAGATGAAGTGCAAGGATTTAGTGGTGGATATACAGAGAGAAAAGGCGAGTGAAAGAAGGCACAAGAAGCCATGTCTCCACACAAGAAAGATGAATCAGTCCTGGCAGCATTTACTTGCCATTTTTAAAACAATCTGAAACACCTATCATAACAAAATCTGAGCAAAAGCCACATATTTTTTGTAAGAGTGCATGATTTTATGTTTCCATTTACCGTACAGAACGCACGCACATCAAAATTCATGTGAAGAAGTGGAGCACAGACAAACTGTGAGGGGCGGTCAGATGTGTTAGAGTTGGGTTTGCGACTTCTGTGAAAAACCACGGTCCACGTTTCCTATCACCTTTTGAGAGCTCATTTAAAACACACTCACACTCACTCGAAACACAAACACCAACAAGAAGAGACGACCAAAGACAGGAAACCGAAAAAGGTAGAGTTGCAAAGGCAAAAGGAGAGGCACGCCGGCTGCTGCATCTGCACTTCTTCAGGTAGGCTCGGTTGCAGTGAAGCACCATTTTTTTGTGGAAGAGTTCATATAAATTCAAGTTCAGATTTCTTTGACTTTGTTTTACATTCACTAAAATAAGTGCAGTGTCTGAGATATTTCAATTGTCATAAGTTGCAATGACTTTGTAACTGTCTAACCGCCCATCTCTCCAAAAGTGCAGTGTTAGTTATCAAATACATGCCCATAAAAAAATCTGTCTCATCTTTTTCCTTTGACTTCTTCCTATGATGTGTACTGCCGCACCAAATACAGGCAACTGTGACTACTACAATTGACTTTTTTTTTTTGCTTCTAACACACACACAGACAGAGTCTCAATGCAGGCCAGGGGGTCAATGGAAAAGGAAGCTGTGTATGAAGAGGGGTTTTCATCTGATTTGCTCTCCATCCGATGTGACTTCTTCCTTCCTTCCTCCTCCTCACCTCCTGCTTACTATCACTTGTTCCGCTGGACACAATGAGGGTGAGAGACACTGGGGCCAAATGGTGAGGAGAAAACAAGCGACAATATACATGCAGGATTCACTATATTAAGACAGACAGGTCATGAGGATATAGAGCAAAGTGGTGTGGTTTAACTTCACATTTATTTAAATGCGGTTATGTACTTGCTGTCAGGACTTGTCTGTTTGACAATGACCATTATGACAGCAATGTGTTTTATCACGGTGTGTGTGATCCTTCTTGTTCTCTCACACTGTGTCAAGCACAGTATAATAAACAAACATAATCTGACACAGCTGGAAACTTGCATACAGCTGCATTTTTCCACATGTATTTCAGAACTATGTGATGCTGTTGAACTGACTGAATGTCCACCGCTAAACCCAGAAAAAGAGAACATGGGGAAGCAATATTTTCCATAGACGATTATGTCTATTAAGCACTTTAAAGTCCAACAATATTTTCGATTTGTTGTTTTGTGTAAAGCATAGCTTGCATACAGGCAGACACATCATCTCTTCTTCCTCATCCTCATCTCTCCAGTCAAACTGTCACTTTAAAAAATTTGTGATGCATCATAATGAATTGCTGGCTGCCATTTTAAAAAAAAGCCAAACCTATGATTACAGAGCAAAATTACAGCATTATTTGGAGCACTGCCTTCAAATAACAGTGCAACTTTATGATCAGCCCCACAAGGATGAAGTATTCACTATTATTGTGCAATTTCAGTAGCAGTGTTGTTCGTGTTCTCCAGAGAATGACAGTATAAACAGACACGAAACCACCTCCTCCTGCACGAATCCAAACCTCTGTCGACTCTCTCTTCTTTCACAACTTGTAAACTATCAAACTAATTTCCCATACTTTTCCTCTTCCCCTTTTCCAGGTCTGTTTATGAACCCTGTAATGGGGCTCTTTTTAATTTGGCAAACTCCTATTAGGGAACCTGATAGGCCCATTAAGTGCTAAGCCAACTCACTGTTAGCTTACCCTGGCACAGTTACTAATGGTGTGTAGTGTGCCAAGGCCAGTGAACTAGTATAAGATGGGACAAACAGTTGTTCCATTTACATGTGAGCAGTGGAAGAGGATGTCCTGACTCTGAGCTTTCACTGGGAAGTGAGAGTGGCGTCACTGTTGGCTTACAGAAGTGCACCGATAGTAGCTGCTGGGTACTGCCTGTGTCCATCAATCCAAACACTTAGGTATTAAGTTGTTCTAATGTTCCAACGCAATTTTTAAAAAGACCAAACAACAGGCCAACATGAGGAAAGCTGCATGAGACAGACAGAAAAATTCAGCATGATTATTTAGCAACAACTCTGGTTCCAAAAAAAGCTGCATGACAACTTGATGCTTTTGTTATACACATTTGTTAATTGACAACTGGGTTGTGGGAAACTAGGATTTTCACAATTTTCTGATTTATCAATAATGTAAGTTATTCTTAGTTTCAGCCCTAATTTCAGATTTGCAGCATAAAATCTGCTGGTTTTTGTAAAGAAAAAAAAAAAAAGAGGTAGTCAAAGCAAAAAAGGTATAAAGCATAGCAGTAAGCTTTTCTGCTGCTTTGTTGTTTATTTTCAACTTCACTATTATTTTAAAATAAGAATTATCATCTTCCAATCTTCCATCTTCATTGAAGCCTGAAATACAGTTGTAAGTACGTTTGCAATCATCATGAATGTCTGAAGAACAGTGCTCCTATTCAAAGAGCCAAAAAAATACATGAATAAATTTAAAGAATCACGCTGTGATGAAGATGTTCTAATGCTAATGGAGGTATCAGAGCGACAACATGAAGCATAAACAACACTTCTCCAAATCGATGTTGCAATGCATTTTTAGTTTGTTTAATCCCTTATAGAAGTCAGTTAACATACAGCAAAATGTATTAACTTATTGCTGACTACAATGTGAGTTAAATGTGTCTTTCTGCTTTGTTTTTTTAAGGCAGACTTAATATAACTAGTCTGAAGTCATTGTTTCGTTTCAATTTATTTTCACACAGACTACAGCTGGCAGAAGCACCTTTCTTTTACTTTGTTAGCTTGACTGGCTCGTGACTGACAGAATGAGAGTGAGTGAGAGTGTGTGAGTGTGTTAACTGCTGGTTCAAAGTTTTACGGCACAAAAAAGTAACGCGCCCACTCCTGTCATGTCACCTGTTCGTCTGCCTGAATACAGACATTAATCTGAGACAGTGAAGGGAACATCCTTCATAGTGTAAACTATTAGAGCCTGATATAACTGACATTGTCACCTTACTCTTTTACTGTGATGGATGACATTCACCAACTGAAGTGTTCTGGATGCTGTTTGGAATAATCCTGACAGCCTCAGGAAAACTGATAAAAAAGCTCCTCCATCCTGCCAACAACAAAATTCTGTGGGAATATAATAATAATATTATTGACATGGGCATATATTGATTCTTATCATTCAGGAGATGTATTTCATACATAAAGGTATCAAACTACAAACCAGTCCAGACGTATGATCGGAATGATCACCAGTGAATCTCAAGATATTTCAACATATGATAGATTTTTTTTCAGCGTTTCTTTATATTATTAATGTTGCCTACTTAATTCCCAAATACAGTTTCTATCATTTTGACTGCTTTAGAGCACACACACACACAAATATGCAGAGACTGACACCAGACTGACACTTTAATTTCTCAGAGGCTGAGCACAAGAGCAGCCAGAGGGTGACAGACCATATTTTTGTGGTAGCTTATTAAAACCCAACACCTCTAACCAACAGCAGATACGACTTGAAGACACAGAGTGAAACTCCACACCAAATCCTCCCCTCAGGCCTGTTTCACAGAACACACACACACACACATACACACACACAACCACAAACACTTGAGTCATAGTGAGCATCTCTTAGAGAAAAAAAAAAGGTATTTGTCAAATCTGGACCAAAGCTGGCTGACAGTAAGGCACAGATATCCAGTCATCCAGGAAGTGGAGTGGGTGAGGAAGCTTTTTATCTGGATATATAATAAACATTCTCCTTTTCAGCACCATATTTAGGCATAATGTCTCACATGTCAGTAACAGCCAGCAATATAACAACGACAATTAAAGGTCCCAAAATGTAAAAAGTGAGATCAGAAAAGAAAGCTGAGGCAGACAATGCCCTGTTCTTGCAAGAGCTCCAGAGAGAAGAGATGAAAAACTATACGGAGGTGTTTTTTTTGTACTTAAACCACTTATATATCTTATTATGGACATCAGAATTTCAAATAAAATACCAGAAAAGTGTCAAATATGGGAGCTTTAATAGGTAGATCATGTAAAATTAAAATATGCATGCAGCTTTTTAACTTTAAAAAAAACGCTTTTTCATACTGTGCTGGACTGATCTGCACAGTAACTCTTTCAACACCATCTTAGCTTTGTATGTTGGCACATCCTCAACTGTTTATCAAATATATAAAACCGCCTGGTACATAATTACTGAACCCAAATATTACTCCTCGTAATCTCACACACAGCCCCCTCCTCTATGGCAGACATTAAGTCAATCCGTGCTAAAGGAATAAATACTGATGAGCATTAAATGTGTGGATGGTTGATGAATCACTTCTCAGATGTAAATAAACTAAGTACCTCTGCGATTGGATAAAATTAACCTCTGGATGGAGAACAGTTGGGAAACAGGGAGGGGTCTCTCATCGTTCTTTGACACGTAGTATGACATATGAGGTATTGGTGACAGTGAGAAATGGCAGTTGCTATGAATAGAGCGACGACCACCCACTTCCACATGCTAACACACAAACACACAAACACATGTAACGCACGTCAACACATGAGAACGGGACGGGGGGCTGATTGAGGGAGTGTGAACCCAGCCTGCCGTTCATACAGGGATGTGTTTGACAGCTGTGACTGACAGTTCTAACAGCGCTGAGGAAAAAAAACACGCATCAACACCCGAAGGCTAAGAGGAGACCAAAATACACACCCTGACATGTCCTCAGCACTGACTGAAAAGACACATACACTGATGCAAAAGTGCACAAACACACATATGCTTTTTGCTCTGTTGCTCAGGCATGTGTCTGATACGTCTCTAATAAATCAAACGAGAGCAAAGTTAAGTTTTCTGAAACTTTTGCATGCTGCATCAAACAGTGTCAGTTTTGAGAAGCGATATTCTGCAGGCAGAATGAGTTTTATTACCAGCGTTGTGTTTGATCATCAACGTGGCCGACAATTAAGCTGATAAGCTGCTTAAAATATGCGTCCCCAGCAGGAACAGAGCTACAGAAGTACCGCAACATTAGGTGAAGGTGCTCCACATTATCGACCCACGCTGTGCTATATTGCATAAGGTAAACATTTTACACCGATGGGAGAGTGATAAATGTGGTGAGGAGAAGCACTGAGAATAGCTTTGAAAGATCAGAAAATTAAAAGCCGCCCTGCATAATTAAAAGAGAGAGTAATGAGCCTTTCTATAACCTCCTTCATGCTTACTTCACCATCAACAAACAAAAATCTGAGTGTGTTAGTACCACAACACCCTGATGGAGAAGCATAAATCCACCAACTCTTGTCTCCATAGACACAAAAATTAAATACCAAACACTACACAAAACACTACAGGAACCACTACTTTTCATGGGAACTGGGAGACGCTGCGCAGGAAATGACTGCTCTCCTCTGTATGCTGTAACATCACCAACAACTTCAGCATAGAAACTACGGGGGCCGCGTTGCCATTTTTAGAGGCAAAGTTGACAAAAAAGATGCCTCTGATTGCAACATCAGCTGATGCGCAGTAGCTGTATGAATGTAAGAAATGTGTGAAGCAGATTTAAATGATTGTTCTTATCACCATCAAACCTAATTAACCTGCACTACTAATGGCATTTAAATGAAGCATTTACTGTAGCTGATGCTCTTATCCAAACCCATGTGCAGTGACTGAGCTTTTCTGTGTTGCTCAACAATATGTGACTTCTGATGAACACACTGGGTGTGTTACTAATACTGTGAAAACCTGTTTGCGAAATGTAATCCATATTAGATTACAAAATATGTGAGCAATCAGAGGAAACGCTGCTGAGAGATAGATGACAATCTATGCGTAACTTTGAGTTGACAAGAATCAAAAACTTGACATTTACACTGCAGAGTAAAACCATAAACAGTTGAGAGCTCATTGGAATCTACTGAACATTATATCTCCAAAATGAGATCACTGACAAAAACTTTTTGGCAGCATAATTCATATTTGAACTCTGATGCTGTGGAAATGATAATATGTGACACCTTTGGCTGAGCACTTTCATGTTTTGTCTAGATTGCAGATAGACAAGCATACACTGACACACACACACACACATATATATACATACATCTATCTTTTTTTAGAGCTGGTGATTCCCAGGGGACTGAAACACACACACAGAGACGCCAGATGCCATCATTCATATGCTCAAGGTCAAGGGTTAGGAGGTGACCTTTGGGGTCAACTAGCAGGCAGTGTGTTCATGGTTATACTACTATGTAAAGATGGGCCTGCTTAAAAAACAGGGCTGAGTTTTAGTCCTTTTCCTTTTCCTCCCAAGCAGAAAATAAAAACTGACTTAGTGCCAGGCTCAAAATAAGGCAAAGGTGGCACCACAACAGCAAACTACTACACCATCATTTATTTTTGATTGAGAAATCATCAGTAGGTCTTTAAGCAGATGCACAACTCTGCCTATAAAAAGCCTGGGTGCTGAAATGTTAACTCAGGAAATGACATTTATTTGGTGTCAAAATACATTTTGACTTAAACTTAAAAAGTAGGTTACTTCATCTTCAACATCTCTTCATCATAAATACCATCCAAAGCAGGTCTTTTTTTTTTTACAGCATGCTGTGAAATACACTGGTGATAACCTCAAGAAAGCTCCAAGCGTCAATGTGCGCCTAGTTAAACCGTTTTTCACACATCTGTCACCCAGGGTGGGTCATCTGCACTCTGAGTGGATATGAAACCATGTATCATACTGTGTGTATGGATTTGCATTTACACATACACATTTTACACACACACACACACACACACACACACACACACACATACACACACATATACAGTAGAGCTCCAGGACAGTGCACACAAACAGCAGTGTGAGGGGAAAGAGGAGGGATGGGGATGAGGGATTAGGCCTATAAAAAGGTGTCTGGTTTCCCTGCCTGAGGGCTGATAGCAGATATCACAACTCCTCGGAGTGGCTGTACACCTTATTATCAACACCATGCTCCCCTCACAGCTTCCACTGGCCTCTGTAGCCATGGGCCGTCTCTGTGACACCAAATATATGAACTCTGCTCTAACCCTAGCTGAAAACAATGTGCTCTACACAGAGTTACAAGGGAAAAGTTCATTTCAGAGGCAAATTGATTTGCTCTCCTTTAGATATTTGTTGAGCAAACAGTACCATACCAACTACTACATCCAAACAGCAGTTGCTCATGGCTAAATATAACATAAACATAGGCAGCATGTCTAGAAAACCAGGACGGACTTTGGCCTTGTAGAAAAATAGCAGATAACAGTTTTTTCTTCACTAATGTTTCACTGCAGTCTCGTAGGTATGTAACAACAAATGACAAATTTGACAAATCGAAAGATATGACTAACTTTTTTCTCTGTGTGCACAGTTGTAGTGTAGCCTCCTGACCCTACTAATTTTGTTCCCCCACTTTTACACCGTTCTCCAGTGGCGAGAGAACAAGAGGAGAGTCAACAACAGTTTTATAAATAGATACTCTATCGCCTGTCAGCGCTTTTGCTCTGCAATTCCATCAAGACTGTTCATAGATCAAGACTATTCCTTGGTACTCGTGCTTTAAATATTTGTTCTTAAAATGCAACTAAATTACACTACACCAAATACAAACAAACATTCACAACATTCACTACAAGGAGTAGCAGTAGCAAGCAAGACATTTGCAAATACTTATTAATGCACAGGTTTATATGCAAAGGCCTCAAATGATGTACACCAACACCGATCAAATGTTAACAATAGGTGTAAATGGGGCCGATAAAAGTATGCAGGTGACATTGCATCATAACAATTATTGAAAGTAGGTTAAAATTAAGTGTAAGTCTGCAACTGCATCGTCTCATTTTCATTGGAGCTCTAATGATTAGTCGATTAAGTGATTAATCACTCAAAAGAAAATTTATTTAGTTATTTTCATGTCATTTTTCAAGTGAAAATGCTACAAACGTGATGGCTCCAAGCTGCCAAATGTAAGACTTTGCTGCTTTTCTTTACCCTACATCATAATAAACTGAAAATAATTAATTGATTAATCATGTAATAACAGGCAGATGAATTAACAGTGGACACTGTCGTTAGTTGCAGCCTCGCTTTACATAAACAAAGACTTATGGCAGTCTGGCAAGTGAAGCATTCATACGGTCAGGTGAATGAGAGGTTCATGTTGATGTGTGAGAGTCTAAGAAAATGACAGCCACCTATTGTATGGCCATAAACCGACATCTGTCAGCGAGCTTATTGATATTTGCCAGACACAATAAGAAAGTTAAATTATGGGCTGGTGTTGGCAGGCTAACCTGTTAAAGGGCTTAATAAAAAAGACATCTGTGGAATACCAACTTATACCTTCAAGCCATACTCTGTGAAATCCTGCCAAAAATCTGCATGAAAGACAAAAGCAGGCTCAGATTGAAACATTGTGCTCCTTAGTTACCTGTGTATGACGTGTTTTCAAAACTTTCAAGACCAGACAAGGAAAAAAATGGGTGGAAATAACATGTCTCACCAGGCAAGTGAATGTGTTCGTGTGGACAGGACTTCAGGCTAAGTGAGAGAAATTTGGAAATCCGAGCCCGCTGGCTACGTTAGCCCTGGCAGCCTATTGAAAAAATACCTGCATACTGATGTCACCGCCCCAACACACACCGAGCACAAACATCAGTCTTTTTCCTTTAAACACACTCACTTCCTCAGCAGCCCTGTGCCATGCTGTGTGTGGCCCACCGCATGGGTATTACGCACACATCTTTCAAGCACATATTTAATCATTGAGAAAAAACTGTCGTGGCGAAGGCGGCCAAGTTTGGGCACTAAGCTCATATCTTAAGAGTCAACCCTGGACAAGTGTTTCAAAGAGGGAGGAGGAGGAGGAGGGGGAGTAGCGGCAAGACAATGAAAACGACGTAAATGGGGAAGAGGAGTGGACAGAAAGTCTCCTTGACAGCGACCAAGAAAACAAGAGAGAGACGTGGCTTGAGTTGGAGGCTCGCTCTGTGCTTGGCACCGCTGCCTGGCATGTGCCGCCACACATGCCAACAAACGCAGCAGCCAGTTAAGAGTGGCGAAGGCAGAGTCACTACAAATATTCTCACAATCCTGCCTGTTAGCAAAGTTGCTACAGGCCATCCACAGCTGTCCACGAGGGAGAGAGAGGACGCAGATGTTAAAAAAACAGCAACGTGCATGCTAAATTTCTTATTGAATTTACTCTTTGGGCTTCTCAAAAGGATATTTTAAAAAAGAAAATATCATTTACATGTGATAAAAACATGTGATGGTAGAAGCTCCTAATGGAAAGAAATGGATTCCAACCTAAATTAAAGGCATTCATGATTAATAACAGTGAATTAGTTTTTCCTGCTTCAAAACCAAGCAACAGCAGTACCCTGGTTATCTACTGTACTGTTATGGGTACGTTTTCAATCTTATCAGGGTAAAAACTGGCACTGTGAACTATATCACTGGGGGACTTGACCTTGCTTAACTCCCTTATGTGATGAAACATTCAAATTTCTCTGTGTTGAGGTTGTCGTGGCAAACCACGGAACAAAAATGAGTCATATGTCGCTGTATGAGTATATTTTAAGAACGTTTCCCCTAAACCTACTTTCTATCATTTCCCTCACATTAATCCACCCTGGCTGCTTGCCTAAAAACTGGAAGGAGAGAAGGGCAAGATGAAATAAAAGAGTGAAGGACAATGCAATCGGAATCATTAAAAGGCCAGAAAATGATCTTTTATAAGAAATAAAAGTTTAATGTTGCATGAGCAGATACAGGAAGGAGGAAGAGCTCAGTTGACTAAGTTAACTGACTGCTGATGAGCTGTCCGACCCTCAAGGCTGACTGACTGCAGATGGCAGAGGTCTGGTAGCTGCCCTGAGTTGCCCCGCTGGGGGCAGAATCAAGGGCAGGGCTCAATGGTGTGTGTGTGTGTGTGTGTGTGTGTGTGTGTGGGTGGGTGTGTGTGTGTAGAGTTGGGTGGGTCACATCAGTCTGCACTTGCAAGTGCCTGCATACACATATGCACACACACATACACACAGGGCACCAGCTCCATCTGTCTTTGACATGGGAGAGCTTAATGACAGAGGTAGAAAAGCCAAAGAAAAGGCCTCCTCATTCTGTCTCTCTCTCTCTCTCTCTCCCTCCCTCCCCCCTTTCATTTTCCTTCCCTCCGTCTCTCTCTCTCTCTCTCTTGACCGCACTCTCCCGACATCAATGCTCCATATGGAGCTCTCTGGACAGACTTTTTAAAACTCGTCTTGGCCTGGCACACAATCAATAAGACATCTAGACGTACACTCACTTGCACACCAACTGTACACATTAACGAGTGTAATCTGGCGCAGGGGCTGGAACATACTGAGCAAGTACATACTCCATTACTTGTGCACATATAATATGTCCTGAACACGAAGTAATGAAATTTCCAGTGTGTGCTGTGGAGCCAACCTGGGCTCACATACGTGCGCGCACGTTCTCTCCCTTGATGCTTGCTCTATCTTTAATGAAGTCTCCTTTGTGAATCTGTTTTCTCTATACTGACTGCCACCTGGTTCCATTCAGTCCTCAGATAACACGTGTCCCTAAATTGAGATAGCCTGACACTTCTGACCAGTCACAGTGGATGGACAAAGAGGTCGTCCCTGAACTGATGTGCCTCAATTTCAAAAGATTAAATAGCGAGCGTGGTGTTACTGAACACGAGGTTAAATCACTTCGCCCGGGTCTGATGGAGCTCCAGCTCTGGGAAGTGAATGAAAAGAAATGTAACAGGTAGAGATAAAGAGGTTTGGTGGAGAAAATTCATGAGTGGGCTTGTTGTTCTCTGTTCAGGCTGACAGATGATGGAGGAAACAGTTGAGAGCTGTGCAGCACCACATTATCACACCTCGGGCAGGTTATAGAGACAAACAGCTAAATATCCTCTTCTCTAGAACAGACACCAAATATAGCCCCAAAAAAAACAACTGTGTGGTTCGCGAGTGCACTGAATTTTGCATTTAAATTTGTCTTTCTTCACCTGCAGCTTTCGATTTCCTATTTTAATCTAGTTTTTAATTAAAAGGAAAAATCATGGCTGTTACTGTGTAGAAAACAAAAGCCTCGAACAGATCTTTGGATCTCAAAAGGACTGCTTTACTGCTACTTGCACAATCTCACTAAAAGTCTGTGATAAATTCAAGCTGAATTTTACTATCCAATCTTGTGAGGGTGCAGTTAAAACACGTCTGGGCACACAAAAATGGAAGTGGTGAGTTTTTATTGGATGGGAAGCATATGTAATCAGGTCACAATCCAACCACAACAGTATTTAGTTTTCGGACAAATCAAACAAAAGTACCTGGTGGAAATGGCAATCCTCTTAAACCACTGAGTCTTGAGCAGCACAGTGACTGCAAGTCTGCTCGCTCTCATTAATGCAGCAATGTAGAGAGAAAGACGGAAGAACAGCACAGAGTCATGTGGGCTGTTTTAAGTAAATACAGCCACAGGAGACGCAAAACAGAATTTTTTCAGGCCAAGTGCAAAGACGTGAGGCAGTGTGATCTCACAAAATTAGACATTCATGATCACAAAACTGCAGTGGACTGACAAGTGTGACTGTAGCCAAAAGATCCACACAGAACGTCTGAGGGTTTAGGGTTGAGACGGGTCATGTGCTCAGGGGAAACTGTCAGGAAAGAGAAGAGAGGGGATGAGGCTGAGGGAGCCTTGAACCCTGCGTGAACCTCCCTTTCCCGCTCCCCTCTCCTCCTCCTCACTCTCTGCTGAGCTGATGACTCAGTGCTGGAACGAGAAGGAACCCAGGGGGAAAGGATTGTAAGGAGTTGAGATCGACCACGGCAGCGGCGGTGGCAGCAGTGCTGACGCTCGTGCTCTTGTGCAGAGCAGCCGTCGATGAGGGAGCAGGTAGTGGTTCTGGTGAAGGAGACAATAACCACACAGGCTGCCGTGTTAGCCTATGTGCAACAGCAATGTCTGCACATTCAACCACAAGTTTAAGTGTCAACTGTCATTGTCTCCCCCAAAAAAAGCTTAGTCTTGTAAAGATCAGTTCAGATGCTGTATCTTGTGCTGCTGCTTGCAGATGCAAAGTAATGTCTTGTATTTTCCAAACAAATTGAATCTGATCTATAACAAGAAACTGAGTAACTGATTAGCTGACAGAAAACTATCAGAATCTAACTATTTTGATAATTAATGAATCACATGTAAACTGAATATTTTCGGGTTTCAAACTGCTGATCTGACGACACACTGCTCCATTTACAGCCCAAATCAGGCAGGTAGATTCCAGAAAACACCATCAAATTCCTACTGGACTGTGTCAGACTGATAAACACCTGAATCTCGTGGCACACTCTTGTGTGTCAGTACGGTAAAAACTGTTTAGGTTGATATAGAAACTAACTAAGTGACTATCGCGGGTCACCTTATTGAGAGGTGGGCTTCTTATGGGGGTTTTCCACCTTGGGTAGTCATGCTGAGCCATGCCATGCCGTGTCATGATTAGTCGAGTCATGCTGGCTCAGCGCAAGTGTTTTCCCACCGCACAAGTTATAGTAGTTTACCTGTACCGCTAATGAAGCGCCGCTAACTTGATGACAAGCTTAATGCATTTCCTATAACTTCTTCACAATAAAAGCATTTTGACAGTTCACCAGCGGAAAGCTTTTTAGTGTGAAGGAGAAGGAAAGGTTCAGTTTGTATTAGCAGTAACTTAACACAGTTGATACGCCTGAAAATGATCAAAACACTATAATCTAAAATAAGGCTGATATCTGAATGTACAAACAGAAACACAAGAGTGAAACTACCACAAAAATTCAGGTAGAAGCTACAAAGGTAAAAAGAGCTGAACACAGAGACTTTACAAAGATTTCTCTCTGGTCTCCAGCACACTTTAGCCGCTGATGACGGAGGAGGAGGCTGGCACCGGTCAGCCATGGTCAGTCCTGCTACTTAGTGTAGCCTAGTACACTCCAGGTACACTCCAGGGACATTCCAGGTACATTCCAGGTACACTACAGCCAAAGTACCTGGTATACACTACAGCCTAGACACCAAGGCAAAAGGAAAGCAGACCAACACAGGCTAGTGGAAAAACCCTATTACTAACTATGCCACTTTGTTGCCTCCTTACAGAGTTTCATTTTCATTTATCTTCCCCAGCCATTAATCACACTTCCTGTAATTTTGTCTTGATTAACCAAAACTAAAACAACCCAGAGGTGTCAGCATTTCTAATTGAAGCCAAGGACAACCTCTGAGCAGCCAGGTGTTTTATAGCATGAAGTCAGTTGAATAATAAATAAGTTTTTTGGGGGTTTTACAAAGTAGAAATTTTCCTTCATAAAATAACCAGTTGAGTGGCCTTTTGTTAAAACGTCACAAGCTTGATCTGCACTCATGTGCAAAGTAACACAGAGGGATTTAACTACAGTTATACATGCTGCAAAATTCCGCCAAGAAAACTGTAACATGAAATTCTGATATTGGCACAAGCCTGAGTGTAACAAACAGACTGATTACCAGCTCCACGGGCAACAATGTATAGCTACAACTAATTACCATTTATTGATCAATCTGCCGACTCTTTTTTCAATTGATCAATCAGCTGTTTAGTAGAAGCAACATCCTGAAATGTTTTCTTTTGTCCATCAACAGCCCAAAACCCAAAGATTTTCAGATTACAATAACAGAATCGTCACACTGGAGAAGCTGTGAAAAATGGTTGCCATGAGGAGTGCAACTAACAATCTTAAATAGCAAACAATCATTCAGAAATCAAAATAGTTTCTATTGATCGTTTGAGCTCTGCTAGTCATGTGACTGTATCTATCCCCGTGTACATGTCTTTCTTGTCTTGTAAAATGGAACTGTCCAAAATTAAGCGCAGTCTCTGTGGACATCTGTCACCTCAGGCAAACTAACCACTGTCTTGCCCTGCCCTTGCCTCAAAACCACCCAAAGGACTGACTGCGCTGCATCGAGAGGAGAAAAATAGAATTCCTGGCAGAAACGGAGAGAGAGAGAAGGGGGGGGAGGGGGGTGAGACATGACCTTTAGCCCACATGCTGTGAGATGATCCTCAACAAACCAAACCAAATGTAGAGACCGCGGCACGCTTGACTGTGTATGTGCAGTTTTAGCTGCGACTTTGCCAACTCAAGACTTGCTGTCTGGTTTCAGTCTTGCAGTCATGAAGGGGAAGGGGGCTGTTGTTCCTGCTACTTGTTCCTCTTCTAAAATAGTCTACTCTTTCCTTAAGATGGTAGACGAGAGATGGTTTTCCTAGATCTTAACCACACATGCAGTGATTTGCCATGAAACACAAAGCAGAGAAATTTACCAGTACACTTTAATAAATAATAAAGTGGAATATGTCAGATTCTCATGCAGCGTGGCGAGTAATGAACACTAGTTGAATGCTGGTAAATTAAAGCAAAGCCAGGATCATTTGTCTACCAGACACTTAGGCGAGTTGGGGTTGAGGTCAGAATGTTTGAGGTCCAATTCTAATAAAACTGGTAGGGTGATAAATAGAGAAACTTTAATGGTGACTTTTTAGGGATAAACCAGTGGATATTAAAAAAAGCAAGTTAGTTTCCTTCCATGATCTCATGTGAAAACCTCACGTACATTCTTCGGCAGCGCGTCCAAAAATGATGGCAACGGTAGAGAACATCAAACTGTGGCCGCAAGTGCAAGATGATCAGCCGCAACGCGGACAACCCTCTCTCCAAGAAAAAAAAGGGGCATTGTTTGCTCGACCACAATCAATAGACTGTTCCACAAAATGACACACATGTCTGTTACTTCACTGTGATTCTAAGCAAAGGCCAGAAACCCTCCTGACGTCAACGGCCACAGGAATGCCACCAGGCGGATTCCTCTGTGAAACTCTCCGGCAGCCTCAGTTAAACAAGCAGACAATGCAAAGAAACATTTGGAGATAACAGTTTGCCTTTCCTGGAATTCAGGCCTCACTCTGTATTTTTCCTTGAATATCTTCCTGACACCTGATAACTCCTTCTTGTGCCCTTCTTGTTCCCTCTCTCTCTCTCTTGCAGAGATGGTGGGGGTGGGGGGTACTCGTCTCCCCAGGGCTGCCATCACTTGTCTGGGCAAACGCCAGCAGTGATGTCCCTGGAGGCTGGCTTGCAGAAATCAGGAGCTGATATACGACGTTCGGGTTTGACGTGACAGATACATGCTGAATGTCAAAGCAACTGCAAGATTTACAGCATAATGATAACAACTTACAAGCCAAATTACTTGCATGACTTGCGTGCAAAGACAAATATTACACAGAATATGTATTACATAAAATTAATTAAACCTAAACCTCTCCTGAAAGACCTAGATCTTGCTAAGTCAATAGGACAGCGCTATAAAAACATCAATTCAAAGCCTTGCAAGGATCAATCAACAGCACAGCAGAGTCATGAGCCATTTACCTAAAGAGCATGGGAGTGAGATACTGTTCTGTGGCTATCAGCAGACTTTATATGATGCCACAAACAGTCCCAAGGCTACAACAACATTTCTTCCAGGAACGGGTTACTGCTGGCTTACTGCTTGCCACTCCCTTCTTATCTAATACAGCAATAGTGGCGGTTGCTTACAGCCGTGGGAGGTGGCATTATCAGGGGCTTTCCCAACATGGGAGATCCTGTGTATATTTGTAACCTTCCTCTGAATGGATGAACTGGCCCAGTGTGGTTGTCGCAGCACAGACAGAACGAGGCGCTTGAACAATGCTTCTGAGCCCCTCGCTACCGCAGCTGAGAATAACAAGGCAATTATCTGGGCCAATAGAATAAGAAAATAAAGCTTTTCTCATAAGCGCGGCTCTCTGGTGGATTCTCCCCAAAGCTTAGAGCAGCATTTTCTAGTTTTTGTGCAGTATATCAGAGGCCTGGCATGAGGCTGCTTTTTAACAGACAGCTTCAAAATACAGATCCCCCTCTGTCATCCCTGAGGAGAAAAATATGAACAATCCTTTTTTCCCATAAAGAAAAACAAAAGGGACAGTGGAACAAACACACAGAGTGTCAATAAAGTTCTGTTTCATATATTTTCCTCTTGATTTCAGCTGCTAAAACACAGGAAGTAGGTAAGAGTTTGCTCACTGAAGTTGAATGAAAGCAAACAGGAGTCAGACAGGGGGAATCAGCTCATGTTTTCTGAATGAAACATCCTGAATGTGGAAGGACAGTGGGGGCAAAAACTGCTGACACAGTAGAAACCACCATTCCCCTGGCGAAGCTGTAATCACTACAAACAGCAAAAAGGAACAGGGGCAGGGAAAAGGCGAACACTGGGGGCTGGGGAAATTCTCTTGGAAGAGGAGAGGCGAGAGAACACGAGGGAGGTGACGGGCCCGCTCCAGAACAAGAGTCAGCGGAGAGGTACGTCCTTCCACCGCCTGTCGCGCTCGCCTTACATTAGCTTTCCACCTCTCCCGTCCACTCCATCCGCCTTAGCTAAGCAAGCAGAGCGGCGCCGGTGCCAACAACACCAAGAGGACTTGGGCCTCTATCAAACATGACGCCAAGGCTGTTTTCAAAACCACATTGGCTTTAGATTCACATCAGAATGTTCCGTCCCATCCTCTCCGAGGCAAACAGCAACAAATTTTTTTGGAAGAGCCAGAGATTAAAAAAGTATGATCTCAGACTGATGCATTCCAAGCCTTGCACAAGTAAATAAATGGCCCCTTGTCGTGGCTGTTGTACGAGACATCTAACCCCCTTATTGGGCCCCAGGCTTGGAGAAATTAGGTAACACAACCCCCCCCCCTCCTCTAACCTCACATCTACATGAAAAAGGTCACTCAAATGCATTATCAATAAAGAGAGCCACTTGCTGTGAATAAGCAGGAGAGAAGTAAAAGTACAGGGACGCGCTTTGCTTGCTATATCTGGTTTGTGCACATCTGAGCACGTGGCTGGCGACCAAGAGTAAGGAGTGCCGAGCTGGCACAGACCCAAGCCAAATTACGCAAAAATGTGCATTTCTATCCCCTTGGGTGTCTCCTGTGGTTGCTCCCCTGAGACAGATAGACACAAACAGGCTGTATAGGGAAACAAGAGAACGAAGACACTGAGTCAACCAGGGCGTGTGTTGCTTTAAGAGGCCCATCATCGCTCGACCAAACAAGATGAATCTGAACCCTGAATGAAGCTATAGGCTTCGGGGGATATTTCAATCATGTGAAGTAATGGATATGCATGAACTCCCAAAACAATGGGCTACTGTACGAATGAGAATAAATCCCCCTAAAGATGTCTGGCGGTGGCACATTCGCTTTGGTGCTGTGTCTGTGACTTCTGTACAGTGCCCCCCTCCTACCCCACCCATTCACCCACCCACCCCCCACTGGCTTGTAACCCCCCCTACCCCCCCACACACGCCCACACACTTTGAAGATTTTCACAGCTCTGGGTGGATGTGGGGCAGCTCTGGAGGCTGCGGGATCCTGAGGTGACACACAGATCAGGTAGCTTGTATCATCCCCGTTGTTAACCTATCCATCAGTGCTGCAGCTAAAGTAGCAGACTCTGTGTGTGTGTGTGTGTGTGTGTGTGTGTGGGTGGGTGGACCTCGGGCGGCTGCTTTGAGGGTCCACGAGGGGGAGTCTGGGGGCCAACTCGGCATGTCTTTTAACTCTAGCCTGAGCTTTTTGCCATCATAGAGGTCAGCGCTTCGACATCTGCTGCTCTCTCAGAACCTCTCCTTTCATAAAGAGAAGCAGGGAAGAGGAGAGGACCCTGGGGAATGGATGCACGTGCACGCACACACATATAAACACACAGATCAACTTTTATATCTAGGTACACTGACTCTTCTCCACACACACAAACACTCAGTTGATCAGCAACAACATAGCCGAAGAGCTCAAACCACACGCTCATGCTAACAAATACAAGACCACGAGGTTTGTGTCTCAAAGAAAGACTCAGTAGTATCATTACACCAGCACAGAGACGCGTGGCTTTTGGCCTGAAAGACTCCCATCGTTCCTTTTTTTTTTTTTTGGCAGAGGGATGCAGGGGGGGTTGAGCTAAATGGAATCCTGTCCCTCAGGGGCACAGCAAAGGCAGAGCAGTGTTGAAATAAGTGATTCATGCTTTTATCATCCCAGGTGAACAGTGCTACTCTTTGAGCTATCACAGTTTCAGTTTGTCTGGCAGCGAAGAAGAAAAATTATGAAAGCAACGCTGTTCTTTTTTTCCCCACTAGTTTTGTTTTTTGCCCCTCACCTACATGAAAGGACAATGAGTTGGATGTTTTTGCCAATTTGTGTTATTGTGGCAACCTATGGTGTTCTGAGTATGTGCACTGTGGGAAACAGTGGGGAGTGGAGGGTTCACTTGCACATGTTGAGGCTGAATCCAAAAACACACAGGAGTACAGCAAAAGAGATGGTGTTATCTAGAGCTGAGACAATTAGACAACTGACACAAAATTAATAAGCAGCTGTTTTCATAACCGATTGATCACACACTTTTAAATTGACACTTTCCAAGCAAAATGCTGGACTTTTTGCAGATCTAAGCTTCTTAAATTTAAATATTTTCAGAATGTCTTTAGGGTTTGGACACTTAGTTGGACAAATCAAGCAGTCTGAACATGAAAAAAGGGATCTATCAATTCATGGCTAAAGTCACGTGAGATTAGTTGCAGTCCTAGTCCTATAACATGGTGGACCACTATATTATTGGCCATGAAATCCTCTGTAAACATGGATTCGAGCAGACCACAGCTGCTCTGATTCATGAAGGAGCAAACTACAAACTCTTCCCTGTCATCTTTCCAGCTTAAAGGGAGTAGGTATTTGATTCTTGAAATATAGATTTAGTCCATGCTGAAAAGCTTTAGCTCTTTGGCAATTACATGCACACTGAATGGACAATACAGTTCTTCATAAAAGCAAAAGTTCACTGTGAATAGTCAGATTAATTAGTAACAGCAGTCTGCAATCCTGCACCTCCAGTATTAAACAAACACTGAGGATAATGTTCATGTGATAATCGTCTATTGTTTGTTGATAAACAGCTTTCCAACCAAAATTATGCAGAAAGACAATACAACAACACAGATCAACGTATGGCATACAACAAAAGCCTAGAAATTCTGAACCCTACCACATAACACGATTGTGACAGTCTGTATAAGCTACAGGGTGTACAACTACAGCCTTTCTGTTACACTGTCAGAGGAGAGTCATAATACCATTAACAAGCCTGTGGTTGTGGAGCCCCTCCCTGTGTAAAGCCAGAGCCATTCAAACAGTACGTGGGGGCACTGGGCTGCGGTCAGCCTCTCTGATGCCTCCAACCGTTACTGTGAGCACGGCCTGCCATCAGCTAAAAAAGGACCCCTTATGGCACTTTAATTTTCTGTTAAACCTCTCTCACCCAAGGACACACCCACCCCATCTTCTTCTCACACACTGACACCTCCCTCCTCCCCACAAGCAAAAAAACTAAAAATTAAAAACACACACGAATCTGGAGATATCATCTGGACAGGTGGCCAGCCACCCCGCCCCGACCCCCCCCCCCCCCCCCTTTCCCCCCCCCCCCCCCCCCCCCCCGCCTCCTCTCCCCCTAGACCCCACCCCTCCCCTCCCAACTGAAATCAGTTCAGGTCTGCTGGAAAGCCCCAAATGAACATGCACACCCCCACCCCCCAAATCCACCTCCCCTTCTCCTACCACCACCACCACACACACACATACACACACCTCCAACAAGCACAGCAAATGTCTGTCACCCACTGAGCTGTCTGTGGAGATTATTGCCTGGACACTGAAAAAAATAGGTTTGTGTCTAGCTCATGTGTAGGCAAGTAATTGTAATATCAGGGTTTACACCACAAACTGACCAAAGCAAAAAAAAAAAGGCAATCAGCTAACACTATGCTAATCCTATTTATGTTGAATTTTACAGTCACATTACTGATGCCAGCAGCACTGTTTACTGTTTTATACTTTAAGAAGAAATATATCCTTGACATTCTCTAAACACAAATTCAACAGACAGTTTGAAAATGTTAACAAAGCCACTTTTCCCATTAAAAGCCTTGGCTGACACACTTATTACATATGTATTATCTAGAGGCAATTACTGGATGTGCACTAGCCATAATGAGCTCTTTTAAACTGAGAAAATGTACCAATCCTAGAGATAAAACTTAAAAATTGACAAAGAAAAAAACTGTTTCAAGTCTTGGTATTTAAACAGCTAGTTATCTGATATTTAGAGGCCATCAGGGAAGATAATTTCAAGTTCTTCAGAGCAGTAAAAGTCACAGTTATTACGTGGGGACTGATAATGAGAAACTAAATCAATAGCTCGGGCAAACTGAAAGCTCTGAATCATCTTTTAGTGATGATAGGATGAAGCATACATGGCTGTGGGTGTTTGTCGTGAATTATGTCCTTAGGTGCACTCCACATCTATGGGCAGCCAGTGTAAGGATGGAGGTTTTCATAAGCCGTCTGTTTACAGGCTTCAGAGGCAGATCGGTGTTTATGTAGTAAATACTATTTACAACAGTCGTCTAACGTTACTTATGAAGTTGCAGTTATTTAGGTGCACGCTATTCGCTGTGTGTGGTGGCTCTTAACGTGAGTATTTACAGCAAGCACAAGCACGCCGTGTGAAGCGAAAACTGTCTCACGGCGTCAGCAAATGCAGTCAACATTTTTTAAAAACACTGGCAGAAAAGGATGCCTCGCTCACAAAGCCGCAACGTGTTTTCAGTCAGATGTCGCTAGCTGACGTCCATTATCGGACAGCTAGCTGTGTTAAGTCGTGAATCCCAATTCGTAAACGTGCTGCCCGGCTAACTGGTGAGCACGTTTCGAAAACAAACGCAGGAGCAGGAATTATTATAGGAGTGCTTTCAGGGCAAGCCAGTCGGAGAGGGGAGGAAAAAAGAGACGGCATATCAACATTAAATTGTTTTCGAAAACATGCCTCGGTATGTTGTGTTAAGCTCGCTGGCTAGCCTGCTAGCTAACAGCTCGCCGTTGTCTAGGAAAAAAGACCACCGAGGGTGAAGTATCGCTTAGCTGGGGCTAGCTCACCAAACACTGCAGCAACAGTCAGCTCAGGCAAGTAACGTTAACTGGGCAAAGAAAAAAACACTCGCACGCAAACACACTGAGACAAAGAAACGACTTTCAGCGGTTAGACCTGTGGCCAAAACACTGCAGTGTGCCCAGGCTAAAGCACACGGACTAAAATTAAGACATTTCATGGCAATAACTTGTATTCTGTTCAACTCCGCTCCCCACTGCCAGCCCCGAATCTCAGACTCACCCTGTCACAACAGGCGCCATCTTCCACAAACTCTCACCAAAACTCCAGTACTCGCGATATCCTTTCTCTCCCACAGCCCAACAATCCGCCGAGACAACAGAAGCAGACTGGAGGTGTAGGGACGAGGGAGACGGAGAGAAAGGGGGTGGGTGAGGAAGACAGAGAGAAAGGGGAGGCGGCGGGTAGCAGCAACAGAGAGAGAGAGAGAGAGAGAGAGAGAGCGACAAGGGCAGACGCCACAACAACAGGCGTGGGAAACTTCGAAGATCACGCGAGGGTTGGAAAACTCTCACAATAGGCGAGAACAGAGGGAGCGTCCCCTATCGCGAGATATGCGTGAAGTGGAGTAGTTGTTTATCTTGTGGCGCTGAAATACTATTCCCACGTGTTTACCGGGCAATAAATTACAGCACCGATCGGTTTGGGGAAAACTCCAGTGGAAGTGAAACCTTGGTTTTCCCAGGCTCACACATATTTTTATAGTATCATCCTGTCTCCTCAAGCGTCTCTGCAGTATTCAACATTAACAGCTGCGCGTAATTACAGCCAAAATACAGTTTTATTTTAGAATACCTCAGTGATATAGATAACAAGCATTGGTGGTGATGAGACCGCAAGGACATGACTTTAAATTAGGCAGGAATTAATAGAAGAGTTTAGGCACATCAAATTTACAATTCCCTTGGTAACATTGCAGTTCCTATTTAGAATGTGGAAACAATGGTGTGACCACATGTGAATGGGCCATACAGGGCAGATTAGTGTATTGCCATCACATTAGAGTCCCATGACCACCCTCTCCACGTCCCAAACTCAGTCAAAGAAGTACAAGGGGCTATTATTTAGAATGATCATGCCTTGAAATGTGGCATAGACTTTATTATTTTCTGTTTTTCCCCAGGTTTCTCCCCAAAGCCAGAGTGCATCTCCGAGAAAGTCTGTGTGCTATATTATCCCCACTACAAACACACACCAGGTCATTCTTGTTTATCTGGAACAGGGGTCGAGAATATAAACCTTCATGTAGTCTCCATCCTTGTGTTGTTGTCCTCCACAGCCTTCATTTAAATCATTTGGCATCTTTGTTCACCCTTACAAGTGACTTGTGGTGGGAGTTTTACAGCTTCAAAGAGAAAGTTGAAACGTAGGACTGTGATGGCAAGTCAGTGTCTATCTGTTAGTTGTTGTGTGTGTGTTTAGCCTGTGGCTGTTGTGTATGGAGAAGAAGACACAAAAAAGACAAATACAAAACAAACCAGTTGGCAGGAGTTTCCATGTTTAAATGCACTGGATATTTGAAACCAGTTGGTTAAATAAATAAAATATGCTTTTCACTTTCTTACGGAAGGTGTTACTGAAACCGAAATGGCAAATAGTTGTTTTACAATTCAGTTTTCTAACAGGGTGTATGAATCATTTCCCTGTTTCCAGGTTTGTGCTAAGCTAAGCTAATTGGCTGCAGCTCCAGCTTCATGTTTGCTGTACAGGCAGAGAGTGGTACAGTCTTCTCATCTACTTCTCAACAAAGCGCTTCTAGAAATGAATCGAAAACAAATAAAGACATTCAAATGTTGGAATAATATTTCACCACGCCTCCTGTCCACAACAGATGAGCTATCAATGTGACTCTTTTAACTACAAATGGTTTCTATGTGAAAGCGATGCAATCTCCCCTGTGCAATTATAAATCTACAAATTCATATTTTTCGGATGCATAATTCTTTTATGGATCTTCACAGTCCTGCCAGAAAGACAGAAGAAGAAAAGAAGAAGGAGGTTGAGATGAGGTTTTGCATGAGAGTGTGCCTGGCCGGCCACTATGAAGACTACAGAGGCAGGCCTCATCCTGCCCTCAACCATTTTTCCTTTCCTCTCTTTTTTTACTGAGTCAGGAGACTCAGTTACACTCAGTTGAATGGGGAAGCATAAAGTTTCCTCAAATGTTTACAGCTGAACACAGTAAAAAAAAAAAAAAAAAAAAAGGAGACTACACAGTGCAAGCAAAATAACATTTTAACATATCCTTTTCTGAGATGTTGACTTTTAAATTTGAGAGGTGTATTACCAATTTAACAACCATGGTTGTGCCTGGCTGTTGCCGACATAACATGCTTTAAAGGCCTCCACCGTTTATAGATGTAAAGGCGTCTTCAAAGGCTTTCTCTCATAATTTCCGTGTGTCTTTTTGCCCGTTAACTTCTGATTTTTCTCCTCTTTTTTTTCCAATTTCTCAATCTTCCCCGTTTCCTCTCTCGTGGGGTAAACATTTTATTTTAATAGAGACCCGAGCCAATTCAAGCTTAATCATGGCTAAACCCATTAAGCCTCAGGTCTATAAATCCCTCACTTATTTGTAAGCTCGTGGCTCAGAAGGAAAAGAAAAGGCGGAGATAGAAAGAAAAGAAAGATCCTTGTCCCCATGTGGAAACACCACTCACCAGGAGATCTCCACATCTGTCTTATCCATATAGATTTAATACCACAGCACCGTTAACTGCATTACAATTGGTTGAATGTTGTCATCATACAATGTCAGGCTGGTGTCTGTTATATAAAGGTTGTGAGGGTCACTGAATGAAACAGTTTGTAACTGGTGCTGCAGAGATACGACAAATTCTCATAATTCCCCTCTTTTGGCGCTAAGCTGGTATGAAATTAACAAAGTTTTGTTCTGTGGTCAGGCAGTTTTTTCACATTGACTTATCCGCTAAGCTGAAAAACTATTAGCACTTATTGTAAGCCGAGGGAAATTATTTTTATCTTCAGATTTGAGGAAAACAGAACGAGGGAGAATGAGCCAATTAAGGAAGTGCAGTTCGAGTTTCCAGATTGTAGCTCTGACACAAGTCATTTGATACAGCCAGGCGTGGTGAAACTTCCTGAAATGAGCAGACTGAGCAAGCACAGTCGAAGTGAGAAGAAGTGACAGACAGAAAAGGTGGGTCGAGACACTGGGTCAAATGTTAATGAGCAGACAAGACAAGCTGACAAATGTGGACGTGAGAATCGGCAAGGTGCCAGGCAGGGGCGGGGGTACGGTTTGGCACCTCATGCATTTACAGCAGTAACAGAAGCAACTTTTCAAGCTAAGCAGCAATCAAACCCTTGATAATATCATATTCCCCAGTAGACATCCACAGACTAAATCACGAATTAATCAACTGTGGCTCGTGTGAGTCTGAGTTCACAGCAGAGGGAAGAAGTCCTGTCTGTCCATCCGCCGTTATGTCCATCTGTCTTGCTGCGGGCCACATGGGAAAACCCAGGGGTGGATGAGGGCAGACAAGTTTGACAAATGGAAAGGGCAGTGAGTCCGGGAGGGGCACACCTTCCTCCCCCTCTCACCCTCTGTTCAAAGCCTCCCACTTTGTCAATGACTGTCGGTACAATTGAGTCCCAAAGACATCACACAGCGCCTGCGTGCTTTGGCTAGAGAAAAAAAGACAGGGTGATAAGTTTGCAGACTGTCAAAGAACTAAAGCGTCTGTTTGCAAGCTGAGTCTTGCCTGAAACGAGGCGAATCAGGCACGAGGGAAAGAGACATTTCCCTTTCCTGGTCCTGTAAGGTTCACAGTGAGTTCAAGCTGCAAACGTATGTGGGATAGGAACTGCACAGGCACGCTGTTTGGCAGCAGCTCGACACACGCTTGTGTGCAGCATCGGAGAAAATGTGCAATGTGATATGATTGACTCATACCACAGTGACTTCATAGCATCTACCTTTCAGAAACAAAATCCGGCACTTTGTGGTTAGTGGAAGCCTTTGTGATCTTTTTCAGTTGTCTGATGACTGATAACACCCCCAATTTATAATGAGGCAATCAATCCACAGCATGTGTTTTTACAGCCTTTTGTACATTGTAATAGAGCTAGATTATGGGTTTCGCCATGCGACACAATCACAAGGACTATAAATCTATAACTGCGATTGTTATCGCCTTGAAATTAACAAACTGAATAAAAAATCAGATAAAATCAAAAACCAGCTTGTTTCCTCTGTTACCCGAGGAGATGTCAGCTCTGCAACATAGCACTTTCAATCACTCTGCTGAGGACTGCGCCTGGCAGATCTCATTCTCCTTTCACTGGAAGCCTTTTTCATAAAGTTATCGAGTCCCGTCTGGGTGGACTTGGCTCTGTTTCTTGTCATGCATCTTTTAAATCAGCATTTGCCTCTGGGTATTTTACTTTGATTAAAAGCAGAGTTGATCATGAGTTCTGAAAAATATGTCGAGATGCATTATGTTATGGAAAGTAAAAGCAGCCTGATGCCTGAATTTATGTGGAAACTGTCCCTGAAAAACATGTGACATTGTCTGAGGAATTTTGGAACTAAAATATCACTGAGTTTAAATGAGTAAAATCCCACATTTGAAGGCATCCAGCCATATATTTTGACTTACTGTATATGAAACACATTGTATAATAACATTTTACAGGAAGCATAATGTGTACAGAGTTCTGTGGAAGCCCTGAGGGTACATAATGGGGATTTATTTTAGCTACATCCTAGATAATCATCAGCAACCCTTGGTTTGGGTTTGGTTAGCTTAGCGTAAGAAGTGGAAACAGGAAACCAACCAACCAACACCTTTAAAGCTCAATTGCCAACACATTATATCTCAGAAGGTCAAGCCATACAAACACTGAAGTATGAAAATGGCATAGTTTGGTTTTACAAGGGTTATATTTCTTGGCGGGCACTATAACTTCATGAGTCTTGTTGTCGCTACAGTGTGCCAGGAAACGCTAGCTTTCTTTTCAGTGTTTCGTCTTTATGCTAATCTACAGTCACCACCTGCTGGCTTTAGTTCATATTTCATTGTGAAGGTTCTCATCTAACTCTCTGCAAAACAGCAAAGTATGAAAATGTAGCACCATTTCTCTAAGTATACAGTAGAACATGGTTAGCTTAGCTTAATTTAAGACTGAAACAGCTTTGGCTCACTTCTAAATCTCAGTGATTGGTCACAGTGAGGTTGGCAGGTTAGATACCATCATGTGGGCTATATGGGCACTATACAAAAACCTGTGCTCATGACGGCGATACTTGATGTTGGTGAAAAAACACCGACACCACACATTTTTATATATTTTACATCAGTGTTTATGTATGAATTAACCAACACAATATAACACATTAGTTTATGAGCTTTAAAGTTTTATCTGGATAAGTGTTGTGTATTTTTTAACTGAACAAATATGCGCTAGCTATTTCCTCCTGTTCCCATTTTATGCTAAGCTAAGCTATACATCCCATCAGCTCTGTATATAAGATGCAGAAGTGAAAGGGATGATTTTCTCTCGACTCTAAAAGAAAGCAAACAATTACTCTTTCTTTACAAAACAGTGTCCTAAAAAACATGGTACAGCCCAAAAGTTTAGTTACTCTACGAGGGATTAGGAGCATTAAGAACCTGCAAGAACAGCCAAACAGGTTTCTTGAAGGTTGCTGGTTCCCAGTTCTCAAATCAGATGGGAGAATGTTAGTAGGGAAAGCAAATGTGTAATGCTCTCAATCCTAAACAACTACCACAGAAGTTATTATAAGCAGAGTATTGAGAATAAATCCCTGTTTCTCAAGTGTTAAGTAAAGAAGACAGAACAGGAACTGAGAAACATAACTTTCTGACAAGGTGTTTGTAATACCTTATTACCTCATGGAACTCTCACCCGGATGAATCAGCGTTTTAAAAAATTCACCGGAGCTAAAATAATCAAGTCCATTGTTCATATGATCATTTCGCAAAGTTTAATAACACAAGACAAGGAGAGCAATACAAAGGCAGAGATTAATCATAAAACATGCGAAGAAAGAGAGAGCGTCAGTTGATTTGTCCTTCTTTGCTCCATCAGTGCCCATCTTTAGTGACTCAACTGCAATGCATCCAGTCACTTTCACTTCTGGAGGCGCTTCGGCTGGATACGATATTTACTGTAGTGACATCTATGTTCCACCTCGGAAAATCTGGTGATGCATACAGCCCCAAAACAAGTCTAGTCCTGACCCCTTTTGTATGCATGCAGATCAAGCATGATTTATGGAAGCTATAAAGGAGTACAGGCTGCAAAGATCCTCTAACCTCAACACAAGTTATTTTGTTTGTTGTCAGGATGTGGTTGACATCATCTTCTGAGCCTAAAGATTCGGTATCGCGGTTGGCTAGGGCGGGGAGCCAGTGTTTTTTCAGAGAGAGGTTTGTCCCAGAAAAAAGCAAAAAAAAAAAGCAAAAACTCTCAAATTCAAACCCTTAAGAGACTAATCAGGAACAGGAGTCCAAAATGTCATAACAATGGAACCTTCCAACAAAGTAAAGCTCTCACTTTGTAGAAAACCCTCCTGGGATATTCACATCAGTAAACTAAGAGCATAACTCGTTTAGCTTGGCCTGCCGCCTTGTCAGTTAGAACCCCCACAAAGCCAAAGCTTGGTGAAGGCTCATAGCAAGAAAGCAACCTGATAATGTTACAATACAGAATGTTAATGTTTTTTAACAAGGAAGCGGTGACAGGCTGTATTATATCATGACCACACAAAAGATTGATGGACAGTTATTAGTGGGTACAAAGCACTTTGGTCAGCTCAACCCCAAACCCAAAAGAATTGCATTTTTTGCTTTCTTGAGGACATCTCCAATGAATTGTTTCAGGAAAATGAAAAATAAAGAAATTGCTCTGCGATTATTAAACTAATATTCGTATAGTTTGCGCTCATTTTTCCCTCACCTCATGCTCTTGTGAACTTGTAAACATGATATATTATATTTTATGAGACTTTTTGAAAATTCTGGGCTGCTATTGCGGTGTTTAGGAGATAGTGTTTAGATAGACAGCTTCACTTTATTAGCAGCATATTATTTTAGCTGGTGGGGGTTTGGAGGAACAACCTCAGCAAATGTGAACCTCGGCCTTGACCTTTGCCTCTTCGCGCCCACTCTCTTGCTCACTCCCTCTCTCTCTGCACACACACACAAATATATTTACACACAGGCGCACACGAGAAACATTTTGGCTGCCTGAGTCCATAAAAATAGAAAATTCTCTGACACACACGAGAGAAGAGGTGATACAGTACAACGTGTACACACACACATACACACAGACGCATTACACATGCACATACACTCCCTGGCCAAGTGAGCTGCACCGCTGAGGCGTGACCCTCTCGCCACCCCCAACCTCCCTCTCCTCCTCCATGATCTCCCAGGCTGTCTGTCTGGGGGCTGGTGAGCAAGGACAGGGGTCAGCAAAGGCGTGGGGGCAGGAGAGGACTGGTGATTAGGAATGGGGGGTGGTGCCCTGACCCTCTGTCCATTCTGGCAGCCACTCTGCCGCTCAGGGAAGAAGAGGAGAGAGGAGGCCCAGTAAATATTTGTGGATCCACCCACAGACTAGATAGTGGACATCCACCACGCTTTAGAGCTGGAATATTTGAAGGAACTTTGGCTCTGTGGTTGCTTGATGTCGGTCAATCAGTGAGTCCACCCTTTGATCCAGACTGGAATAGTTAATTAACTGGATGGTTGGCACAATATTTCATACAGACATTCATGAGCGCAGGCTGAATCCACTGACTTTGATGACCCTCTAATTTTCCTCTAAGCGCCACCTTGAGCTTGACATTTGTGGTTTTAAGTGGTTGGATTGCTGAGGCATATTAGCCTTTGATGTTAGCATTTAAGCTCAAAGCACTGCTATGTCTAAGTGCACCAGCCTCACAGAGCTGCTAACATGGCTGCAGACTCACACAGTACCATTATATATTAGATTATTGCTTTAAAGAGGTTTGACCAAGTTTCAGTTAAGTTTCTGACACTCTGAAGATAAACCATAAAATCCACATTTTTTCTCCTCTTCTTCTTGTCAAATGATGGTTAAAATTTAACCCATACAGTACAACTCTCTGATGAAGGTTAATTTTTTTTATTTTTTTTTTGGACAAATGTTCCCATGTTGTATTATATCACAATAAATCACACACTGAGAACAGGAGGAGTAGAGAATGAAATGATGACAGGACATGTTTTAACAAATGCAGATAAGTCTTTTTAGCTTTACCTGCCAAAAGCAGTGATTGCAAATCCTATTTTTGGCCACAAGCAGGCCCTTGAGCCTGCACCTGCACTTGCCCCTGCACTATTTCCGCCAAGTGGTTTTCATCGATTTTGACACTTTTGCAAGCATGTACACCAGAAAAATAAGATTCCCCAAAAAAATGCATCACGTGTCATAAATCACCAATTTGAAAACTCCCCATTCACACAATGAGAGACCGGGTTTTTAGCTTCGGTTCTCAGTGGTTATTAATGGAAGAACAAAACAGAGGAAGAAAGGACATGTTTTCAGATTTATCTGCATCTATGTGGCTAGGTGACATGTCCCGATTGGGCTGAACTTAGCAACTCTGTGTACATAGCGGTTGAGCAAGGCGGATACAAGAACAAGTGGCGAGTGAACAGTAGTATTAGTGTGAACAGGCGGGTGAGGAAATGGTGGCAGGCATTCAGTGGGGGCTTTAGAAGCGCAGGTGCCTTAATTGTCACTCAATAAAGCCTCTTGGTGGGCAAACCTGTGAATGAGTGTCTATATTAAAAGAGGATGAATGAGGCCATACGTGAATAAATGAATGAGTGAATGAATGGTGAGCAGGTGCCTGGAAGAATGCATCTGTGGGAAGCTGGAGGAGATTGTGGATTTATGGGGGGAGTAGGAAGAGACAAGTGATGTGATGTGGGGAGGTAAAAGGCCCAGAAGGAGATGGTGGGGGTGAGCAGAGAGATGGCAAGAAGCATTAGAGGAAAGGTGGATAAGAGAGATGGGAGGAAGGAGGAGGGAGGTGGGGTGGGGGGTGCAAAAATCAGGATAGAAGTGGGAGTGGGGGTGGGGTGGGGCTTTAGGCAGGCCCATTTCAGACAATGTGACATGGCACACGCTATTAATTCTGGCTCAGCGGAGAGAGACCCTGCCTCGCCATCTGCTCAGAGTCAGGGGCATTCGCTGGGGTCGGCATCACATCCACCTCGCCCCTCCACCACCACCCACACACATACACACACACACACACATATAACACAGAACCCCCCCTCCCCTCCGTCCTCGCCTGGCAGACACCCAGCCAGGCCCGCGTGCATTTCCATAAAACAATTGCAAGCCAACCTGCTCCCGTGTCGGGTGGGTGGGGTTAAGAGGGGAGTGGAACGACGGCTAGCCTCCCATAACAATGGCCTGTCAGATGAAAAGGCCCTTGGTGAACTTGATATACATTACAAAAGAGCCACACCACGGTAGGCCCCGGGCCCAGCCTCGCCGACCTGCGGTTGAATTTGAGCTTGGCGTTCGTTCGTTTGTTTGCAGTTTGCACCCACCCCAACCCCACCTCCTTCCTCTTAAGCCCACTGAAATTGCATACACACACACACACACATGTGCGTGGCAGGCTGGTGTTAGGTAGCGGTGGAGGTGGTTGTGGTGATGTGTTTCATGTTTGCTTAGAAAAGAAGCTAAAAGAAGTGTTGGAGGTATGGTTTTTACTGATGAAACAAATCAGATCTTTTACTTAAGTAAATGTAACACTAATAAAATGTATAAATACTGCATTCAAAACGTAATTTAAATGTATAGGAGTATTAAAAATGTTTATCACTGGATTATTATTTCTGATGCATTAATGTAAGCATTTTAATGTTGGAGAGGGAGCTAATATTAACTACTTCATTAGTATTGGATATTCTGTAACA
Source organism: Lates japonicus (assembly GCA_033238685.1). Taxonomy (NCBI): domain Eukaryota; kingdom Metazoa; phylum Chordata; class Actinopteri; family Centropomidae; genus Lates; species Lates japonicus. The sequence goes on from BRZM01001971.1 coordinate 87,868, forward strand.
GTACACCCTATTTTATAAACTGATTATCAGCTGTTTTGTATGAAAAATGTACTTCCCACAACTGTCCTGTTTTGATTTTGACTTAAAAAAAGAGAGAGCCTAAATGCATATAGTAATTTCCAGTCATGTCATAATTAACACGGTGGTTAAGTGTGTCTTCTACGACCATAGAACAGTGCAGTAATAAGAAGAATGTTTCCACTTGAAAACAGAGAAGCTCCTGTTCCCTAAGAAAGCCATTGCGTGCGAGAGCTGGCAAAGCTACAAGATTTTGGGTCACTAATTCTGTTGATGCTTAAAAGCGGGATTAGCACTAAAACAAGAGAAGATCAGACGGCTGGAAGAGGTATCAACGTGTCAACTCATGACTTCCTGTCTTCCACTAACCCTGTCCCTTTATCATTTTGTCTGACCTAACCAAACCATCCATCCATTTCTCCCTCGCTGCCTCAGCTTTTATCTCAAACAAAAGAAAACTTGATTTCTTTGACCTCCTCAGTGTTTGTATGTGCATTTATCAACCAGGCATGTAGATGGGTGAGGAGTTTAAGTCCCTCCTGTGCCACCATCACCACCCCCTGAGCTAAATCCCTTAATCTGCTCTCGGACACGTCTGGAGGGCAAAACAAACAAATAGGATCCCCCACCCTTGTCCCCCTCCTTCCTTCTACCACCAACTCCACACACACACACACACACATACATACTGATCCCCCCGAGACCCCCCCCGAGCCCCATCACCGAGCATGACATCACTGAGAGGAGAGGGTGACATTAACCCTCTCAAGGTTAATGAAGTGAGGTTTTGACCGCAAAGCTGGCAATTCAAATCACGACAGCGAACGTCTGGAAAACACACAAGCCGCACCAAGACAGAACATTGTCCCCTTCTTCTTTCTTTGTCAAGCCTGCAACACGATCAAATATTTCTACAAACCTCTCCCTAATGAGGTGAGACAATGTGATTCGATGCGATTCTAGGTTTTCTCCAGTAGCTGCTGTGATAAAAGTTAAGGACATATCACTATTTCTGGAGCCACACAAGTTTTAAATGACATAATCTCAGCGCTTGATGAAAAACGACACTGTGCTGGCCTTCTTGTTGATCTAAGCAAAGCATTTAAAGCAGTCAATCATACTTGTCTCCTTCACATACTTTGCTTATTTAGTCATTGACACTGCAGTTTTCTGGTTTAGAAACCACCTCATTGATGGATTTCACCTTGTACTTGCTGTTATCTGATTTCTTTTCTTTTCAGTCACTAATATCCAGTCTACAAGCTGATTTATACCCATCACTAACTGATCTGAATCTGGTACTGAATGCAAAAAAAGAAAAAAACTAAAATAGTCTTTTTTCCTCCAAATTAATAGTAGTAGTAGTAGTTTGCAGTTAGCAAATAATTGTGGTCATACTGACCGCAGCCTTTCCTTGTAAAGTATAATATTTTGTTGACCCATCCATCCACCTCGAGCTCCTCCCTAAACCAACTTGGTCTTTTTATAACAACATAACCTTACTTCCTCTTTTGCTCCTGTCATAATTAGTATGGCTACTAGAGAGTGTTGTCACTTGAATGCAGGAGGACAGTCTTGTATTTATTGATGGTGTATTGTTTACTTTATTAACGATACATAAAGGTGTTCCTCAGGGTTCTATTCTGGGGCCTTTGCTGTTCTCTCTATACACTGATACTGTCTGTTTTAATGTCTGTTTTTTAATGTTCGTTTTAATGTCTGTTTTTCACCATTTTTTCTTATGTTGTATTTGTGAGCTGCTCTCATTGGACCGCCCTGTATAAATACAGGTTAAATAAATGAATGAAAGTAGTGAGGAAAAAAAACAGTGAACATCAATCAGTACATTAGTGGCCTTGTTAGACGTCTTCTCTTGTATGAACGCGTTCATATGTCCCCCTAAATGTGCGTCAGGTGGCCTGAATGAGGTTTACTGGCCATTAAATCGAAAGTGTGTGAGTGGAGGGGGGGGTGTTCCTGCAGAAGGTGAAAGGTCAGGAGAGGGGCAAGACCAAACCTTGCTGATCTAAGAACAAAACCACTCCAAAAGTTAAAAGTTGGTAGACATAGACAAGGGGTGAGTCAAAACATCTTTTGAGGCCAACAGAAAAATGTGTATCTATTTATATATGTGTCTCCGTTGTCTGCGCTCAATCCGGCCTCACCCTCTCCTTCCCCCTTCTTCTGCCTATAAACCAACCTTATTACCTTTAAATAAAAACCATCTTCCCGTCTCTCCCCCCTCCCCCCTCTTTTTCTTTCCATTCATTTTTAGCCTCTTCCTCTCTTCGCTGCGGGTTACCTCTGACTCCTGACTGGGTGGGAGCTGCGATGGGCCAAAACGATGATGTCACTGCTGTTATTTTCAAGAGGGCTGAGCTCATTGGCTGAAACCACAGAGGAGCTGGCATCCAAGTGTCAGGGAACAAGCGGCCGGGGTTGCTAGTGGCCTGGCGCTGGCTTTCGTTCGCATTACATCTGGGGAAAGGATCTGGGACAAGTTGTGGTAGTCTCTCTATCAATCTATTACTCCTCTATCTATTAGTCTTCAGGGTTATAAATGAGTAGGGAGTCATTAAAAGAGAAAAAGAGTCATTAAAAGATGGGGACACGAGGAAAAAGAAAGACAAAAAGCGACACCAAGACCACAACAGACAGCGAGAATAAATAACAGTGCTTTTCACATTTTAGAGTCTGGCTCAAAGGCCTCAAGGAGCAGATATGGGAGTGTGGAGGCCAGCAGCCACACGCTAGTTGACCATGACATGGAAAGAGTGACACGACTGTGCAAGATGTGCCAGAGGACTGATAAAACACCAAGTGCTCCTCCTACAATTCCAGTTTCAACTTGTTGCTGTAGCGGTTCCTGTTGACTGAATGATGAGGGAAAAATCCACTCTGACACACTTGAAGGTTGTCAAAAACAAAGTAAAGGAACATTTGTTAATAGTTTAGTGCAGTAAATTTCCTACATCAACAGATAACGTCACTTCACAGCACATCAACTCACATCACAATATTTCTATTTCAGTTTAAATGAAGTTTTCTCATCAGGGACTGTATGGAAATTACTGGGGTGGAGAAGATGGCAGAATCATATATTTAATTTTATTTTTAAAATAAAATAAAATAATCACAGCCCTCTGCAGCATTAATAATATTTCCTCAAAATATTTCATAATAGCATTTTAGCAGAACACATAAAATTGTGACTGATCCAGCCATTATCTAACGAGCAGCAAAACACATGTGATGCTGATGTTACAGTCTAACTTTAAAGGACAAATCTAACTTAACTGAAGTATCACTTTATGATTCAATACAGAAAAAAGTGACAGTGGGTGAGTGCTGGTCTCTGGAATTAATACTTTAATTAATTAAATTAATACATGTCCATTCTTTCTTTCTCGGTTTTTCTCCTATTAACTTGCTTTGATTACTCTACCTGCACCTGCATTTCCTCTACCCATTCGCTGTGGGTTTTCAAAGGCATTCTGGGAAATGTCGGAGATCAAATATTCAAGCTAACTCGAAGATTAATGATGCATTTTGAGCCATAGCTTTTAAGACAAATAGTAGAAATCAGTAAAGTTAAAGTAAGAATAAATAACGCTTTAAGAATAATGCCTGGAAACCTTTTCCTTTTCCTTTTCCTTTACTGTAAAGGAGAACAGTTTTGTGTTAATCTAATGCAAACATCCTAAATTAAATGATATACACATCAATTTGTAGAACGTGAGTTGGTGGAAGTCAGGCCCATTGTGTCTGACGTGTATACACATGGTGGCTGCCAAGGAAACTCTCAGATACACACACGTACACACACTTGTCGACACAATGTATGACTATAGCCAGACACACATAAATACATACAGGGTACATAGAGGACACTTTCAATAAACTTATCTGCGTGCGTATTAATGCTTCACATCTATGTGCCAGTCAGGCTATCTGTGTGTGTGTTTGCGCGTATCTGTGTGTGTGTGTTCGTGAGGGTCAGTCTGGGCAGCAGTCCAGACTGCTGAGAAGAAAAGGAGTGAGTTTCATCATAGGAGGTGGGTCTGGGCGCTGTGCCAATCAGCCTCACATACACACACACACACACACACACACACACACACACACACACACAGACAAACAGAGCCTGAGGCAGTGGCCCTGTGCTGTTGATGCCCGCAGGCAGGCCTGACCACTCGCTGCCCCCACAGACACACCGAGGACACAGAGAGAGCTGGGGAGGGGAGGATAGAGCGAGATGAGAGGGGAGGGAAACAGAGGGAAGAACTGCGAGGGAGAGCAGAGAGAGGACAAGCTGATAAGGTGGAGACTGAGAGAGCCACGGAAACAGAGGCTGATAATGATAGATGGAGGAAAACAGAGGGAGAAAGAGAGAATGAGGTGTCAGGAGAGGAGGAAAGATTGGGGAAGGGGAAAAGATGGCTAAAACAAATGGAAAAAAGGGAAATGGGATGATTGGGGTGGGATATAAGTAGGTGTGTTTGTTGTGGGAGGTGCAGTGAGGGGTCCAGACATGTGGAAATGGGGCAGGGAGAATAGGGAGAAAAGGAGTGGAAAAGCAGTGGAAAGTGTTTTTGAGAAAGGAAAGGGGGGCCATAGACTGACAAGGGGTTTAGGGATAGTGGAAAAGGGATAAGATAAAGGAGTGCAGGCAGGAGACGTGTGTGTGTGAGAGAGTGTGTGTGTGTGTGTGCTTGAAATGCAGAGAGGGGAGAAGAAAGGGTGAGACAAAGAGAAAAGAGTGATATACGTTAGTGGTTTGACAACATACTTTGCACCCTTTAATTGAACTGATGGAGAGATGAGAGAACTTGTATGCAAGAAAAAGAGAGACAGATGAGGCAGGAAATTAGAGGAAGAAAAAGAAACAGAAGGAGGATGGGATGTTAAGAGCCTGACAGAGTGGAAAAATAGAGATATTGGAAGCACAGAAATAATTTATAAAAAGAGATGGATGCAAGAGACACGTCTTCATTGCATAAACATTTTGTAAAAATCCAACATCCACAGAGTCGTCGAGAAACACCCGACAGGCTTAGAGAACTGTATACCTTTTCACAAAAGTGAGCACTGTGTACACATGCATTGCAAATTATGGTAGCATCATGTTTTATGAATGATTGTCGCTCGCAAATTGCACATAAATTTGCAAGTGCTGCAGGTCTACTCGCTAGTGCACGGGTCGCTAGTATTGAGTTTGTTTTGATTCATGAAACGTGTCAAAATTAACGAGTTAGAAAATGATCTCGTGTTGCAAATTCTGCGAAATGGGAAAGAGGACCTGTCAGACGAAGATTGGGCAGAAGCATGGTCACTGGCTCAAACTCATAGAGTGAATATCCATCTGAAATTATTACGGTATAAATGAATAAGCAGACATATATCACTTCATCTTAGTTGCATTATTTGACTCTAATATTCCAGACACACGCTTCAAGTGAAAATTGTAAGGAATCGTGTGCTTTAAAAATAATCTCTTAGTAACGGCCCTGGGGGCTTTATAACCCCAAGAAATTGCAGATACTTAAAGCTGCTAGTATCAAAATATTTACATTATCAATGGATCAAATAATTGTGTGTAATGTGAACGAGTAGTGATGAACCTGAACCCACTTCCACAGCTCTAACCAGTGTCATTTTCGTCAGTAGAAGGCAGCCATTTTAAGCAAAAAAGCTTTAAAAATCGACTGTACACTACTTGCTCAGCACCAGACACACACACACACATTAGCGACTAGCTGGGGAACATAGCAGTTAGTGGCTAAAGAGCAAGATATTTCCCTGAGAAATCTGTGAAGACCAAACAGCTAAAAGAGAGTGAATAGTGGACTTGCATTTGCCAGGTGGGCAGGAACATGACTCCAAACAAATGATAGTGCTGCTCTGTCATAATGTGTGAATAAGCAACTGTTTGGTAATATTATTATTAGGTGATATTAGAAGCAAAACACTGTGTTGACGGGTAATGGAAAAACAATAATGGTAAGGCACTAACTTCTATATATCATATACTGTATAGGGAACTGGAAGGTGTTTTGATTGTAATTTTTTGTAATGTCTGAGCATGTGCCTCAATAATTTATGCGCAAAATTCAACATAACAATAAAAATAAGCTCGTCATAAAGGCACCACAGATCAGCAAACACAGGAAAAATAGTGAAAAAAGACAGCAAGAGAAATGTTTGGCATGAGGAGGTTTGAACTCCCAACAAGGTCATCACTGTTATCTTAACAGCACTGAGTGTCAAGTGTAGCTTTTGTTTTGTTGTTGCTCTGCTGTTGCTTTCACTCCTCTTTTCTCCAGTACAGGCAGGCAGAGAGGGGTGTGAGAGATACAGCAAGACAGGCGGGCTGAGAGAGAGAGACAGAAAGAAAGAGTGAGACAGAGGAGGAGAAAGAAAGAACGTCTGTGTTGGTGCCAGAGTGAAGTATAGGGTTTCCTGAGACTTGTTTTCCTGACTTAGCCGTTCTGTAAGCCCTCCATCTACTTCCCCTGAATATCCCTTGTTACACACACGCACGCACACACACACACACACACACACTCACATACACACCTCGCCTCTCCTCAAATCACACTACATATCGCAGGAGATAGAGGCTTTTGGAAAACTGAGCCCAGTTCCCTTGGGCTAAACTTGTGCTCCGGTTACACCACCACGTTCCAGAGCGCAATTCCTCAGTGTTGGGCTGAGTTTACTTAGGCAGACGCCTCTCTCCTCAAAATGCTGCACAATCACCCCCAGAGCACTTAATCTCTGTTATTGGAACTCTGCCCCATCGGTCCCCTTCCATCTAAATATTATTGGAGGCAGAGATAATAAAAAGTTGCAATAAATATGTGAAATAACACTGGGAGAGAACAGCAAGTCCACTTCCTTAGCAGTTTACATTTGAAATGAATGTGTTAATATGTGAAGTGTGGATATGTAACCACTGGCTCAAAGGAATTGCTTATAAAAGTAAGGTTCTCCCCTCAGAATCCAATGTAAAGTGTTAAATGTAGTGTTTTGATGTGACTGACATTGAAAAGTCAATAAAAGGTTACTGTACTTCAGAGCAAGGACGCGTTTTATCTCAAAGCCATTAAAGATCCATCAGCTTGGCCATCATGTTAAATTGTCTGTGGTCCATTTATGGTTGATCTGATTGCTCGCTCTAAAAGATGGCTGAGAGTCAAAAGATGCATCATCTTTATGCAGCAGTCACATGGCTTTCACTGGAAAAGCAACTTGGAACTGTAGGAACAATAACTGTAGACACAAACAATGTGCTGCAAAGAACACAGCGTTATGTAATAAACCACAACTCATCTTAAGGCAACATATTTCTATACTTATGTGTTACTTCATAGCACTCTAAATGAGTGGTTCCCAACTGTTTAGGCTTGTGGCAAACAAAACAATATGTTTATGATTTGTTCCCACAGTGGATTCATTTTGAAAAACAATCAAATATTTTAAAAGAAGATAACATAGAGAAAAGCCTTCAAAAAAATCACAATTAATGTAGCAGACTGATCCCTTTAGGGATATTTCCCTAATTCCTAACCCGCATATCATCTTGTGATCCCTCAGATTTATTCTGGAGCTGGTTCTTGAATATAAGATTGGTAGCAATTGATCTAAATGACTGTACTCAATATAATAAAGTCATTGTCTTGGCTATGAACTCCCAACTCAAGTGCAAAGTCTGAGTCTTAAACTTTGTGCCAGTCATGTTGTTTGAACTCTCACCACTTTCAGGGAACTGAGTAGTTAAATTTGTCTGGGTGTGCAAGACCTTACAGATATCCCTTTTCCACCAACATGGAACAGGTTCTGTTGCAGTTTCTGCCCCTAAGTTTGGACCGTTTGGAGCATTCTGACCAAAAATAAATTCGTTTGGAAGCTGAAAAGTTGGTTTCTGACTGGTACCAAAAAATAGTAGGTTTCCAAGTGTGAAGTATGACGGCGTCAGTGGGCATGTCATTCTACAGGTTGGACAGAGTTACATTGTTCAACGTCCTCTGTTGATGACGCATCCTTGATTACAATGGCTTTGCTCAAAACTGGTGGAAATATGGGCTGGTTTGCTAGAGAACACGAAGCTGTAAGTATTAAACACTGGTCCACAATAGGTGCACCAGTAGTTCTAGTGGCACCTAAAGGACCCAACACTCTTAAGGCCCCATCAAATCAGCAATGAAATCCTGTACGACATATGCCTGACAGTTCATGTTTCCAGATTTCAGATGTACAAATGCTGTTATTGCTGCAAAAACAAGACCTAAATTGCAATAAATTGGAATCATCCTTTAAGAAGTCCACGTAGATGTACTAGAACAGAAATACTTTGGATAATTAGTTTCAGTCCTCGCTGTCTGTGGTGTATGTGATATGTTTCACACTACATACTGTTGGTAGCAGGAGGGAGCCAGACATCACTGTGCAGTAGTGTGCATTAGGAATCCAGAAGCCACAAGTACAAGTTGGTTTTCCTTCTCTCTTGTCTTCCCCTCCTCACCCCCCAAGCCAAACCACTCTTTCTGATACCTCAGCCTCTGTCCAAATGATTCATTCAACCATCCACCCACTAAAGAAACACTGAAACAAAGAGCGAACGCAACATAAAACAGCCTATACTTTTCCGACCACATGCCTTCGCGCACAGGCGAGCAAACCCCCACACACACATATTGTATCATGCACCCGCTTGCATGCCCACAATATGAAACAAAAAGAAAGACACATATTTACTCATCCAGATACACAGCAAATACACACATACCAAAGTACACACAATTGTGTTCATCATATTTCACATCATTCCATCTCCATTCGTCTTTTCCTGCACCAAAGCCCAAAGGCCATTCCTGCCACCACAGGTCCCGGACCACTTCGAGAGCCGACCTGGGATGACATCATTCTTCTGTCCCCCCTTGCTCTCCGTCTCTCCCCCCTCTGCACCCATCCTACTCCAACAAAAGGCTGAGTTCCAACACAAATCATCCAACCCTGTCCTTAATGACAGGGTAGAGCTACGTGATGCCAGGGGGCAGGAGAGCTGGAGGTACTTTGGTCTGGGATGCTGCCCGTTCATGATTCCTCCCTGAAACATGTGGTTTGTTCTCTCTCCCTCTGAATGGAGCAGGAAAGGAGGGATGGATGGATGAGGGGAGCAGGGAGCAGGGAAAAGGGAGACCACAAAGTAAGCTCATTGCCCAAAGGGAGAGATCATTTGTAGCTCAGGTGGGATATGATTCTGCTTTCATCTTGGGGTGGCTTTCTTCTGTAAATGGCATTAAATAGCAGAAGTATAGCCTTTGGACAGAATATGAGGATGAGGTTTACGCGTGCAATTCAATCGTTTTTGCAAATTTCCTACTGACATCAGTGCATATGGGTGCTATTTAATCCTGTGGTTAGGTTTAGGGTTATGCACATGACATGACCAAGGTTTATTTTTGTCCCTCCATTGCACGTACAGCTGAGGCGAACAAATGTAGGAAATAATGAAGTTCTTGAGCAGTTGTGGAAAGAAAATCCTTTCCAATGTTTTAAAGCTATTGAAAAGGATACAACATTACCATTTCCACAATCTTAACTTAAAATTGATGGTGCTGTTCTCAGTGGCTTAGATATCATGAAAACAATCAGAAATTGTGTTTGAGTCTTTTGAGGGGAAGGTCAACTTACATCTCAAGTCATTAAGAACAAGTCCAAGTAAGGTCAGAAGTCTTGTGACAGATGACAAGTCCAAGCCAAGTAATTTGATTCCAAATCAAGTCCAAATGAAGTCTAAATTCTTAAATAAAGTGTCAAGTCTGTCATAGTAAGTTTCAAGTCAAGTCTCAAGTCATGTGAGACAAGCCCACATGAATTTCAGTGTTGAGAGAGCAAGTCTCAAGTCTAGTCCAATCCAAGTAACTTGAGTCCAAGTCAAGTCTAAAGGTTTGTGATAGAGTATTAAATCAAATATGTCACACAAAGTCTCAAGTCAAATCTAGGTTATTTAAGAACAAGTCAAGGTCAATCACAAGTTACTGGTGACAAGACACAAGTAATTCGAACAAGTCCGAGTCAGACTTTAAGTCTTGTATGGCAATGAGCCTCAAGTTGTCCCAAGTCCTTAAGAACAAATTTATGGCAAGCCTCAAGTCATTTGATATGAGTCTGTGTTGAGCCTCCAGTCTTGAGTCAGACCTTAAGTCTGAGGACAAGTCCAAGTGATCTGAGACAGTCCAAGTCATGTCTCAAGTCTTGTAATGGTGACAGCCTCAAGTTAAGCCTCAAGTCCTCATGAACATGTCCATCAAAATCTTGAGTGAAGTCCTCAAAGATAAGTGCAAATCACGAAATACAAGACTTAAAATCTCATGTCATTTCCTGACAAATGAGTAATGCTGACCATTCTGGGATTTTACAAACCTGACACTCAAATGTTTTGACATTCAAGCTGCAGGTGTGACCAAGTCTTTAGGGAGTGAAGTCTCACAGCAGTCAGGTCCAAGTTAAGTCCTCATTTTTGTGACTTGAATTTATTTGCCTCATGTCTCCAGATCTGTGAGCAATAATGTGAAACATATCAGTAAGTTTTGTTATTAGATATTCCACAGAAGTTACTGAAATAACTTTGCATGTTAGTCATCAGCAAAAAATCCAAAAGTTGTTCCAAAATACAAGTGATTCCTCATGGATTTTCCTCTTAAGAGCCTTAAGGATTTTTTGACTACGTGACGCAGGTAAATGCATTGAACAGATACAGTAGTTTCCCCGCCTAGGCAAAAATACAGATTACCAGCCTTGCTCATAATCAGGACAATCACGTTGTGTCAAATCTGCTCTAGCGCTCAGAGAGATCCTGGTCTCTGTTTGATATTAGCCACATGTGAGCTCCCCTGCCTGGTGCTGTGCTGTAAACCTGTCATTGTTCTGGGTCAGCTCCCTAAGGATGTCCTTAAGGCCCTCCGCCACACACACAAACACACTGCAACAGGATTCCTCCTCCTCCTCCTCCTCGTTGGGGAGCGGGCCAAAAGCGGACAGCCTGTGTTCCGTCAAGGCGTCCAAAATTCCATGACTTTCCCAGAATTCCCGTCCAGAGCCAAGTCATATATTCTGTTGTCATCCACAAGGCCCTAATGAAAACCCACGAGGAACACAGAGGGAGATTGTGTCAGCTCACCCACACGCCATTTACACTAAAAGGAAAATACACACCACTGTGGAAGCTAATTATCTATTAAAACAATTCCATTCTATACAGCTGCTGGTGTGCCATAGGATATATGTTTGACTTACTGAATTAATTTTCTCTGCGTGTAAACCACTAATAACAGGATACAGTTCATCTTGAAGCATTAAAATAGCAGGGCATTGTGAGTATTTTCAACACTGTGAATCACTCAGCCCACTTGCACATAGAGTCCAACTAAAACAAGACTCTGTATGTCACATTAGATCATAATATTACACATTTCTATCAGTCTTTATTGCATTACATGCTGTTAAACAGCTCTGTGAAACTGCATACCTTCTGTATTGTTCACTACAATATAATTTTTAAATGCTGTCTCGGGGTTAAACTGTTTATTTTGATAAAGTCCCTCAGACTGAGGGGGAGTAAAGCGCCGTGCCAGGAAATATGAATGAAAACTGGCCCACCGGGTATAAAAAAGCGGTTTAAAAGAGCTTTCCATGGTTTTTTAATGTAAGCGATGGCTTTGATAGGCCGCAGACTTATTTTCACGAATGAACGTGTCAAGTATTAAGGTGCCTTATAAATCACTCTCCCTCAGTTTCTGTGCCCCTCTTTTCTTAGCCTTTCTGAGAGGTTTGGAAGAACAGCATGATTGCCTACAGCTCTGGCCCTCTTCGTCAGTAGCTTTGCCTAAATCAACAGTTCCCCTGCTGTTTTAGTGCATAAGAAATTTTTAAGATTATAATGGGACTGTAAAACGGAAACCTGCTATATAACGTGATTGACGGCAGAGGCTCGCACAGGCTCAGACAGTGGTGCTGTAATGGTGTGTGTTTAGGATACGTGACAATAATATTTCAATCAGTGTGTATGTATGCGTGTGTGTGGTTGTCTGTTAATCAAACAGTTCTGAGTTAAATGCAATTGTGGTTTTCAACATTTTGGTTCCATAGAATCAGTGGAACATGGGACAACACGTTAAAAGAGGAAAAGATGGGTCTGCATGATGAGGTCTGTCCATAACAAAGATTTTCCTCTCCACTGAAAAAAAAAGATGGAGGAAATAATAACTTTTTTCCAACCTTAAACTCCAACTAATTGCTTAAACATTTCCTCTACAGATCCATATGTGGACACGGGCCAAGAGACAGGATTTTGGCACATGTGAGAATTTCCTACTCATCTCATTCAGAGGTGTTGCTTAATCACATTCACTGCCGTGAAGAGAGAAGGCCCCATTGAGTTTAAGCCGTAGAGACACTTGTTCTTCCTTTTATTTTAGCATGTTTCTGTCAGCTCTTTTATGTTCTTGTTTACTGAATGTAGTTGTATCTCTTCCCACTGACCACACATCTGGTGATTTAAGTTCTCACCTTGCTGCTGTTATATGATAACTAGTGGGGTGTAACGATTGTCTTAAGGCACGGTTCGGTTCAAACTGTGACTTTTGAGGCATGGTTGAGTGGTTCAGTGGTTCAGTTCATACCTCCCTTGTGGAGTAGGGGGCAAAATACAGTCTTAGTTTCGGTCTTGGTTTCAGAATTGTTACAACACTAATGTTAACGTGAGAATGCTAACATGCTCACAACGATGATGCTAACTTGATGTTTAGAAAGTGTAATGTTTTTCCTTGTTCACCAGGATTGTACAAAATGAAAGTTAAGGGATCACCAAAGTTATAACAACTCATCCCTTTACCATCCATGAAAAAAAGAATGACAAATCATCCAACAGATTAAAATTGCCATCCTTCGAGCCATGTCTAATCTAAAAAAAGCAAGGATTTCTCAACACCAGTCTCATTTAAAGAAAGAAATGAGAATTGTGCTAATTACTACAATATTGTGAAAATTACTATGTTACAAATGTTAACTCTTAATTACTAGATGAATGTTTCAGCTAAAAACAGACTTTAAGAGGCAGAAACCACATGACATGTTTTCACACATGCTTTGCTGGGTGGCCAAGTTACTAGACATACTGTTTATAACTGAAACTTCCTGTAAGAATCTAATTTACACACACAAATAGTAGACAAACCATC